>VYZV01043929.1:62039-116043 GCA_013401275.1 Pandion haliaetus | reverse complement strand
GGGGGGGGGGGAAACCCCAAAATACCCCAACCACCCCCAAAACCAAAGCAAACCCTCCTGCCCCAACCTCATGACCAACCCTCCTGTTTTGGCATGGGGAGGGGGAGACCCTAAAAGTAATAGTGCTTTAAAAAAAAAAAAAGAAAAAAAAATTATTTCCTACTTCAAAGGCTCCATGCTGGCCCTTGCTGCATGTGATGCTGCAGCACAAACCACCTGGGGCAGAAAAGACCCTATGCTCTCCCCAGGACTTGGGGTCTCAGAGCCAAGGGTTGAGGCTGTTACTAGGTCAGCTCCAGCTTGCACTGCAAAGGCTGGTGCTCCATGTCCCACTGCCAGCAGTGAGGTAACCCTGTCCCATGGCTCTGCTGTAGCCACAGTTACTTGTAGAGATTTGAAATGGAGGGGCAGGGGGCAGTTCAGGCTGTGCCCAAGAGCAGGGGCTCAGCCACCCCAGTGCCCAGGGTCGGCGTGTGCCAGCTGGGCTGGGTCCCAGCCAGGGACTGCGCTCTCAAGGCACTAGCCCTGACATTGTAACCCCAGGGCTAAGGGCTGCTGGGCACCTCCTTGGCTCTGTGCTATGGCTCACTGCGCTCCCCAAAATGCTGCTTGTGGCCGGGAGGCTGCACCTCCCCTCTGCCTGCTCTGCAACCCACAGTCCGTCACTGCTGGCATCCCTGGGAGGTGCGTGTGCCCTAATGGCCCGGCCAAAGCCAACCCGTGCCAATGCTTTTGCCAAGGGAGGGGGTCCCGTGGAAAGCCAGGGGGGCTCGCACAGCTTTTGTTTGCGTGCCAGAAAAGCAAAGCAACGCAGTGCCTTGCAGCAGCCCCACAAAACCTCCCGGCTGCTGCGGGTGCCCCCCTAACCCATCCTCTCACCACCACCACCACGGGCAATGAGGCACATGGAAACCCCGTCCCCTTCTCCAGGAAAAACCCAGCGGGTGGGAAACAGTCCCTTGTGTAACGGGGCCGGGGCAGTGCCAGGGCAGGAGGTGAGTCACGCTGCACCCCACCGGGCAGCAGGAAGGCTGCAGCCAAAACCACGTCTGGGGCAGATCTGTTGCGCTCCCGTTTCGTTCCAGAGCTCTCCGGGAAATGCAGGCTGCCACAATCTGTTTCAGACAAGCTGAGACAGTCAGGTTTTTCTGCCCCCATGCTCCCAAGCCCACATGCTCACACCCCGCCCCAAAGCTAAAGAAATTGTCCCAGTGCTGCAGCGCAGAAAATGTGTGTGGCTGGTGGGGGAAGTGAGCTATCTGGCTAGCTACAGATATGCCTGTATCCACAGCATTAGCTATCTCTAGCTACAGATATATGTACTGCTACCTATACCTGGGTTTTTTTCACATGCTACCTTTCCCACTTCCCCCCTTTTCTTGAAACACAGGGCTGCTTGGGGGTTGCTTGCACCAAAGGCTGCTCCACCAGTAAGCACCAGCATCCAGCTGCTGCAGTGGTGCAAAAAGCCAAGAAAGCGGCTTGCACAAGAAAAAAAGCAAACAAATGCCAAAAAAAAAAAAAGGAAAAAAAAAAAAAAGCAAGCTTTGCTTGGATTCGACAGAGGTTACAAACTAACCCGTCCGTAAACCTTGCTCTGACTGCCAGACGGAGCTTTGCTGCTAGATGGACCTGGTCCTAACTAACCATTTTCTTGCAAAGCTTATAGTAATGGCCTAATCCATCTCCTACATTTGGGCTCTAACAGTGCCCAAAGTTAGTACTCAGCTACTAACACCTCAAAAATGTACATTTTAATTTTTCCTTTGGAAAGACACAAACAGTAGGGACAGTTAACTATACACCCACTGAGGAATAAACTGTTTTTTCAATTCATAAATATAAACTTATAGTTAAAAAGTGACAATTTACAAAAATACAATTTATTGCTGACCCTACGGGCTTGTAACATCACTTGTGTCATTGTGATCATATGTTTCAGGTTTGCCAAATTGAAACATGACCTAGCAAAACCACAAAGTTTGCCGTCATATGCTGTTCTATGCTTGTTTGTTTGTTTTCACATACAGAAACATATACAACTACATCACTTGAAACAAAACAACCAAAAAAAGAACAAGTCAGGATTCTTTGTCTGTAACCTGAAAAATATTTGGCTACAGGGAGTAAAAACCATATAAATTTATCTGCACTTGTTAACCAAAATAAAACATGACAAATACTTTACTAGCTGCGATGTGAGCTGGTATAATAACAGTAAGAAATTCAGGCAAAAGTGGTGTTATGTAAATTAGCAGCATTATCCAATCTCCTGGAAAACAAAAAATTGCAGGACTGAGGTATAGAAAAAAGGAAAAAAAAATCCACAATGGACCTACTACAGCGAAACAAGTTATGTACATGGTAACCCAATGGTGTCCTGTGGACCTGGACAGTCTCTGTACGTGCTCCAAACGCTGGGCTTAAATTCACAGTGACTTTCAGCACTGAAGTCCTGAATTGAAAAGGGTTTTCTCCATTGCAAAGCAATCTTCGTGGCAACCTGATAACTAACCTCCTGGCAGCCGCAAAGCCATCACCTTCCAGTTGTACCCTGGTGCTGGGCAAGGGCACGTATGGCTGCCGGAGCAGCGTCACGGACCGGCTGTGTGGAAATCCCAACCGACAAGGTGCCCCCGGAGCTGTCCCCCCCCCGGTGGGGACCGTCCCTCGAGCCACCACCTTCCCCGCGGGGCCCGACCTCACCCATCCCGCGCTCTGACGGCGTCGTCCTCCCGTCCACGTGCGCCCGGAGCGCTGAGCTGCTGCAGCCAAGGTGGTCCCTGCCTCCCGGACCTGGCGTTCAGGGCAGCTGCATCTCGGGCAGGTCTGGCAGGTTGCAGGTCTGGCCCTGCGTGTGGCGGCTCTGCTGCTGTGGGTGGAGGAAGTAGCTCAGGGGGTTCTGCTGCGGGGTGTGTGGGGGCTGGAAAATGCACTGTGTCGGACCCCCAGGCACCGGCTCAGGACCTTGCATCTGCCGGGAGACACAAATCCAACAAATCAGGCCTGCTCTAGTGCCCATCAGCTCCCCCTCTTGCTGCAGGGCTGATGCTGAGGCTTGTACCCAGGACTGTTGCGTACCAAGTTCTAAAGGTAACCTCTGCCCATCGAGGGTATGAGTTGTGGACAAGACGCTTGGGATGCTGGTGCTATCAACAATGCCTGGAGAGTAGAGGGGAAGCAGGACCCATTGGTCCTACCAGCCCCATGGGAAGCCCAGCAGGAATGGAGACCTTCAAAAGCTACTTGGACACGAGATAATATCGGCAGAACGTGGAACTTCCATCTTCCGTGGGAAGGATCTTCAACCAATGGAGAGGTTGTAGAGTGATCTTGTCCACGTACCACCCTGTGGCTGGTACCCCAAATGCCTGGACTTGCTGGTTCACCCCCCATCAAAGGCATTGTGGCACCAAAGCCTGGTTTTCTGTTGCCCTGGAGCTATTTATCTCCCACAGCATCATCATTCTGCTGTCCATATTGCTAGTCCTCAGGACCTCAGTGCAGCCCGCGAACCCAAGTACCCAAAGCGGGGATGGCTCATGCCCATATTTGCTGACAACAACGATTCATTTCTTACTCTAAATCCAGTCCTGCTGCATGGCTTTTCAGCTGTACCTACTCCTCCTGCTTTGTTTTCTACCAACTTTGCCTGGAGCACCATAACTTACGTCTGCCAGCCAGGCAAGTCTTGGAGAGCATATTACTAATTAATTATTAGTTTCAACAACTCCTCTCCTTTGCAGTGTCATTGGTTTGGCATGTACTAATGAAGCTGTGCTTTGAAAAACCAAAATCACCTTCTCCAGAGATTTGTGTTGTGAAACACCCATTTATTAAAAGAAAGCAGTGACGGCAGCTATAAAAACCCTTGCTATGCTGACACATAGCAGCAGGAGGCATGTTTTCAAAAGAGCTTATCCCTTATCATGTTTCATGTTTACAGCAAAGATTCCCACCAGAGCTCCTCTGGATGACAAGCTATGTTTGAAAAATTGGATATTTCTTCTGGACACTAAGTGATAACGGAGTTCATTGGAAAATATGGCCTCGAATGGGTGCAGAGCCAGCCTGGAAAGGCTGAGCACTTGGGTACGTGCAGATACAATGGGAATAGAGGATGTGTGAGTGCACTGACCAGGTTTGATTAGCCAGGTAAACCCCATTTCTTCAAAAACACCAACCCAATCCCAAAGCCATCCCTATGCATCCTCAGAAACCTGTTCCAGCTCTATTACCTGAAGGTAGAGACGGTGCTGCTGAACCTGTTGCTGCGGCCACTGGTGGAGATGAACCGGTGTGTTTGCCTGGTGGGATGTGAAGTTGGTGTGTGGGATCATCAAAGATGGGGAGAAAACGGGCGACGGGGCTGGAGGTCGGACGGTGCTACAGGTAACTGGTTGCATCTGTATTGGGGGAGGCAAGATCTGCTGCTCTGCAACGAATCTGCCATGAGGAGGAAAATAAGGCATGAGAACCTAAACCCAGACCCACCACCAGAGCGGGCCCTGGGGAGCCCAGGTGCTGCAGGAATCAGACTACAGCAGGGTTTGTCTGCCCAGCAGGCCCCAGATTTCCCCATCAAGCATGGGCTGGAACTGCAGAAAATTAAGGTTTTTAAGGCTGTATATCTCCTCCATGGCTTGATTAGGCACTTGAGGCTTTGCAAAAGCCAGAAAACAGCTAAAATGTTTTTTCCAAGCATTTTAGTTATCATAAAGTTCTTCATAATTAAAAAATATTCTCTTTACTTTTTCTCCTAACCAGCTGAGCTTTTGTTTCTTTTAAGACTGAGACTGTGTTTACGTGATCATGTACAAGTTCTTCATAGTAATTTTCAGTGCTCTAAAGTGCTCTGCTAAAACACTGCATGAAAACAAGGGTCAGCAAAGACTCACTTTCCTTGCTGCCTGCTGGCACTGCTCTGTGTGGCCTGGCCACTGCCATTGGCGGCGGGCATCATGGCTTGGATAGACTGATCCAACAGCATCCTGTGGTGGAAGAAAAACAGAGGATGGTCAGGAAGGGGAGAGGTCCAGACTCCTGACTGTCAGTCTCTAGAAACAAATCCCTGAAAATCCTCCCTGAAAGCATGCAAATCATCACCCTGAAAAAAAGCTAATGAAACAGGATGCTTATTATAACCTTGTCTAATGTGCTCGCAGAGGTGAGCTGAAACTTGCTAAATCTTTCATGTAGGAAATACGTTTTATAGATTGTGAAACCTCTAGGGTTTATCTTGTTTCCTTACACGGTATTTCAAAATGGCTGGATCCTGTAGGCAGTGTCTGCAAATACCTCCCTGAAAGGTGGTTGAACAGTTTGGGGCAGTAGTATGTGTTTTATACAACACTTCCAGCACTGTATAAAAGAAAAATGCCTTTGCCATGGCACTTGTCCTGGCTGGAGAAAAGACACTCTGGAGCTTCAGAGCAGCCAGACACAGGTTTGGGAAAGGCTGTCCCTGCTAGTTTTTCCTGTTCACTGCCTCTGACAGCAGCAGATGTCCAAAGGTTACTGAGCTACCTGGACAATTTATGGAAAATGGAGAGAAAAGGATTTTGGGCCCCTGAGGGTAGAGCATGGTGTGCACAGCACCCTGCTTGCACACACTCTGGGCTCACCACTAACCCAGATGTCTGCAGGCTTATGTCTCTGCTGTGGCACCCAGAGACCATCACCCCCTTGAGCCCAGATGTGCCTGCCCTCCCCGCTGTCCAGGTATTGCAATTTTCTGTCACTGCCCTCAGGACAGTCCCAGCAGGGCTGCGTTCGTACCTGAGGCTCCTGTCCTGGCTGTAGTCAGACTGTGGTTGCCTTTCGCTGCCATCAGTTGGCATCTGTGCAGCCACTGTAATGGGATGCGTTTGCGAAAACACCATGGGGTTGTTGTAGAGGGGCACTGAAATGCTCGTCTGCCCCGGCAGACATGTTTGCTGGGCTTGGTTTCCTCTCATTAAGTGCTGCTGCTGCACCTGAAATGAACACATAGATGCCCACGTAAGTTTTTAAAACTCCCTAATAGAAGGCTAAAATAACTGCTTCCAGTATGCGGATGGGAAAAGGAGAAGGAACAGTAGGATATTCTGCCTGAACACAGCAGCACGAACAGCCTATGTCAACCAACCCGTTTTCATTTATTGTCCCTGCATGGCAGGTGTTGGGATCCCCAGGGGGAGGAGCAGATGGTCTCTTGAGAAATCAGAGTACAAGGGTAAGAGCATGCAAGGCTCAAGAGAGAAAAGACCAGCTTAAGAGGGCAGGAGGAGTGCAAATCCAAAGTCCCCAAGGAAAGTGTCTCATCCGTCCTTCAAACCAGCAGTTGTGGTATTTTTTGCTTTTGGACACCTCAATTCTTTCCCAAGGGTACGTGACCACCTATATAG
Source organism: Pandion haliaetus (assembly GCA_013401275.1). Classification (NCBI taxonomy): domain Eukaryota; kingdom Metazoa; phylum Chordata; class Aves; order Accipitriformes; family Pandionidae; genus Pandion; species Pandion haliaetus. Next base: position 109,657 of record VYZV01043929.1, on the reverse strand, counting down.
TGGATTTAGGTCTAGTGATGACAAACTTGTTTTTCAAAGCTGCCTTCTAAGACTTCTCAGGCAGAAGAAAATTAACCTTTTAAAATTATGCCTACTTCCCCATATTACAAGGTCAGAACTCTCACTGACTACGAACGAGCATCACGTTGCAATCGCAAACAGAAGTGAATGAGAGCCCAGACCTCCCATGCAGTTCCTCTCTGGTCATGAGGACGGCTCCAGCGGTCCCCAGGGTTTAATTTTTTTTAGGCTACTTGGCTTTTCTTTTTACAGTTGAATGACATCATCCGCAACTGACTTTTGACACAAATTTCATAATGCCAGCTACGAAGTAAAGCCAGCACAGAGGAGATGCGCAGGACTACGGGGAGGGGGGACATGGCAGACAAGTATTTAAAAGCCAGGAGAGGGGACGATGAAGTCAACGAAGCAGCCAGTGACCTGGGCGGCCGTGCCGCAGGGGTCCCTGAGGAATTGGCGCGGTGATGGCAGGTGGGTGCTGCAGTAGTGCTTTGTCCCCATAAGGCCTTGCTGTTGTGACTTCTTGGCCGTGGTCTGCCTAGGTGTCCCTGATGGCGGTGGCCTCCTGGGGCTTGGGTGCTGCACATTGTTAAAGACAACGGGGATCGGCTGCTGCATCAGCATCTTTAAATAGAAGAGACATGTGAGTTGTCGCAGCTCACACAATGGTTGTACTGCCTGGGAGATACCATCTCTGGCTCCCAGGCCGTCTCTATCAACACATATAACACTGCAGCAGCAACTTCTCCAAATCTAGGGGCAAAGTGAACCTTGAATAATAGAAAATCAAATGTTAGCTTGTGCCCAAATATTTATTCAGAGCCACAACCATTCCAGCTCCATTACACCTGTTGCATTTTGCAGGAATGGCACTGGGGATCCAGCAGCACTAATTAGCCACTGAACTGCCAAGCTTTTTGTGCAGGGGGGACTTTGGATTAGCTCGGGATTGTTTTTTTCTAAATAATGAAAATTACTGACTCAGTACTTAAGCAGATACTGACACCACTCATCTCTTGGGAGACACTACTCTCACATCTGAGACCAAACTACCAATTTATCCAGAGCTCATTTCTAAATGATTTTGCCATTGACTATTTGTTACCAAACTGCATACTCAAAAGAAAAGCAAACGGTTTGTGGGTTTGGGAACCCCAGGGGCAGTGGTACCTGCAGGTTGGAGTCCTGCACTAGCTGGAGCTGCTCCTTAATGACGTGGAGCTCTTCTTGCTGTGTCTTGATGTCAGCCTGCAGTATGCGAGTCCTCTCCTCCAGCTGCTCTTTCAGCTGATGCATCATCCCCAGCTGGGTCGGGAAATGGTACACTGGCTGCAGAGAACAGAGAACAAGATCACAGGGTAGGACCAGTCCTGCTCCTCACATTCATAGTGATACTGGCTTCACAGAAACGACTGCTTTTCAGCTTTTGCCATAGAAAATATGATGATGACAAAAAATGGCAATTGCATATTTAACCAAAGTACCACTGTACTTCCAGAGCAGCAGCACAACTGGCTCATACTCGGTGCTTCACTCCAGGTCTTGGTCTGTTACATTTCTGTGCAGATGTAGCGTCTATGCACAGGACTCCCCTGCCCCTTTAGTGTGACACCCTGCCAATTTTGGACCACTTGCATTTTGTGGCAGATGCTGCATGCAAATCCTTGCCACACCTTCACATGGCACTTTCAGTTGCACTGCTAATTATGTTTGCCAAATGCCAGGCCCATGTTAGATTCTAATCCCACCCTGTGATCCATCCTTCACACCCACCTTGGCCATCTTCAATCCCAGTATTATAGTCTGAATGTTTACTACACTGACCCCAAAGCTCCATGAGGACAGGCATCATAGCTATGGTTTATGACTCCCATATTTTTCTTGTAGTTTTTTGTTTTTTTTTTTTTTTCTTTTTCTGGCCTAACTCAAACCTTCCATGACACCCCCTTCCTCTACCAGGGCAATAAAACTCTTCAGCATTGTATCAGGCTGTAGTTAGTTGCTAGCAATTCAGAGATGAGCCTTCAGCAGCCCCAATAGTTTTAACAAGTGTAAACCTTTTTCTAAGCTAGTTGCTTGGGTGTCCTACCTGCTCTCTCCTCGCTCAAATAAGTGGTTGCAATAATTTGGTTGCATGTAAATCTCAGTAGCAACAGAAAGGGCACTGAAACCTATCCCCACACTGGGACCAGCCAACAAGGAGGTAAGAGCAGTGAACTGGAGCCACTGAGTCTGCCCCACTGACTGGTCATTCCAGCATGTTTAGCAAAAATGAACCACATACCATCACAGCGTGCTGAGAGGGGACTGCCGGCTGAGCCACGGGATGCTGAGGGAGGAGTTCACCAGGGGCTTGAGGAGTTATTATGGCCTAGAAATTAAAAATTTGCCTTACTGTAGGTCCACAGCACCTCTAGTGCACAGCTGGTGCAATACCAGCTCATACTGGTGATGAACAAGTGCAGAGAATTACACAACTCCACGTAGAGATCTGAGGAGAGTCTAAAGAGAGAATTTAAGCTCCTGCACGCCCCCTGCTAATCGCAAATCCTCAGTGTCAGCATCCATTTTTGGATAAAGGCCATCTCACATGTACAAACCCCAAGAAAAGTGGTCTGGCAGTCTGAGAAGGTGTTTGGCCTGGAGGAGCAGACTGAATCCCGAAAGGAGCCTCTAGCAGCTCTCCACCAGCTCTGCCGGCCAGCAGCGTTCCCCACAGCCCCGGGAAATCCCATGCTCAGGCCCAGCACACTCAGAGGTGGGGAATCCAGCCTCTCTGAGGGCAAGATCGATGTTTGTGGAGCTGATTTCTTTATGGCATCAGAAAGGCTTTTGCTCGCTGGTACCACCGACCTGAGCGCTTCCAGCTGATGCCAGCCGCAGGCCTGCCTTCTCCGCCTGCCCCCCTGGCACTGACGGCCGGGTGGGAGTGCTGGTGTCCGTGTGTCGCATGGACGACGTGGCTGGAAAAGAGACGGTTTACTATGATATGGCAGACCCACGCCCGAGTACCCTGCCTGAGGTGGGGGCACTCGCGGGAGCTGGCATGAAGCTGGCAGCAAGGCAGGCAGCCTTCTGCACTCCTTCTGCAGGGATTTATCATCAGGGACCGAGCTACCTCATAGTAAAAGTTTTGTCAGTGAGGTTCAGGACCCAATCAACTTGCTTCAGCTTAGCGAGTCCCCTCCTGTCCCCTGAGTCACAGCAAAAAACCACCGCCCTTGGCTGGTGGCAAACGGGGCAGAAAGCTGCTCTCACACAGGCAGCGGGCTAAGAGGGAGAAGGCAGCACGTGGCCACAGCTCTGCTGCTGTGCCATAACTTCTTACGGCACAGTATGTCGGTCCTGGTGCTAAGCACCCCCCTCCCACCCTGACTCGGTCACTTCCAGCCAAACCCCAGTATTTTGGAGGTTGCTCTGCCCTCCAGCCCGCTCCTCGCCCCCACGCTGGGCTGCCCCCGGCCACGCTGGCACCTACACGCGGAGTCGGAGAGGGCGGTGTGTGAGGAGCGCCGGGAGCTGTGGGACGACAGTGACACTCCCTCCCGGCTGGCGTCCTGGCTGCTGCCGCACTGCCCCACGTCCAGGTAGCTGCTGTGGCTCTGTGGGGAGCGAAGCACAACCGGCGAGATCGTCAGCAGGAAAGGATGGTGCCGGAGAGCACCTCCGCCTCCCTGACCGCTTGTTTGCAGAGAAAAATAACAGGCTGGGCGCATAGAGGGCCAGCACTGCAGCCCCACACTTCCAAACCCCGGTGCAGCATTCGGTCAGCCCCTGAATGTTCACGCTAAAGCCTTCAGGTATCCCCGTGCAGACAGGACCCTCGCAATCACATCCCAGGTGCCCCTGGCTTTGGGGCAATGCCACACATTTCTGTCCTGGGACACTCATCCCATGGCAGCAAGTGGTGGTGGTGGGGACGCACCGTGTGTCGGGTGAACACCATGGGGATTGCTGCCCATGCCTGTGGAGCTGTGTGCACATGAAAATACATTTTTATAATTAGCTTCCTTCTCCCTGATTTCTTCAGGGATGTCACAGTCTGTTGGCCTTGGCACACTGGGGAGTGGTGGCAGAGGTAACAAATGAAGGCAGCAGGAGGGGCTGGATGGGGAATGGTTTTATTCACTGCAGAGATGGAGAGAAGGGACATGAAGCAGCAATGGCACAGGGACACCAGCTGCAGCCCTAGGAGAACCTACAGCAAACAGCTCCTGCGGGGGACAGGTACCGGGTGATGCTGAGGGCTGCAATGCTGCTTGCTGCTCCGGGCACAGCAGTTGCTCCCAGCAGGCTGTTCTGGGCAGGAACCTGGCAGCACATCCGCAGAGGGGAACAGCCTAAGCTAGGGAATATTAACAGCTTTGGAGCCGTCACACCAAAATGACAGATGTCACCTGGCAGATGGTTTATGGCAAACTGTGCTGTTTATGCTGTTGGGTAGTAGAGGACTGTTTCACCTGCAGGACATGGGTGACCATGATGGCCATGCCACCACCCTCCCCACACCTCCCAGGGAGCTCCCCAGCTTCCCACTCCCATCCAGAAGATCAAGCAACGGGAGTGATCATTCTGCCTCTCCTCCAGCTGCCTCACATCAACAGATGCAGCTTCAGGTCTGCAGAATAGTATCTCAGCTGTCATGTGGAAAGGGGAAAAAGACAGAGAAGTGTGCTGTGGTGACAGAAAAGCAGCTGTTTGCACGACAGTCCCTGCTCAAGTGCAAAACATCTCTGGGACAGCTTCCCCCATACATCCCATAAACAGCTTCTATAAAATAATGTCTGAAGAGCAATGAGGCTAATGGAATGATAATTACACAACAATCCACTTGAAATTACTTTGATTACTGGTCTTATTTGTAAACTACTGAGAGGAAGAGCTTAAAAGTAATTAAAATAACCTTGTTAATTGGGCAGGTGTGTTGGGATGCCAGACTGATTCAAGCCATGCCAATTATCGCTCTGGTCACAATCCTACACTTGATGTGTAATGGTGTAAACAGAGCTGAAATCTGGAATAAGTGTTTTCCCTTCACTTCCAATCTTCTTCTGAGTATCAGTGAAGAGCTGGCATTAACAGAACAGGTACCATGTGGTGCTGCCCTGCGCTAGGATCTTCTGCGCCTTGCTAACGGTGACAGGTACGGCAACTTAGCCTCCAGCTCCAGCTCTACTTTTCTGCTTCTGAACCGAGGTGGTTTAACCTATTGTTTGAGTAACTGTCTCAGAAAGATAATGAATAGCAGAACAGCAGCAATGCAACTGCTGAATTTGCAGTTATGTGCCTAAACCAAGACAGGCTATTTAGAGCCATGCAGTGGAAAACTTCTCAGGGTCTGCTTGAGTCACTGAGAGTCACTGAAGGCTTGGAAGGAGATGGGAGTAAAGGAGAAGGAGAAGAAAGAACAAATATTTTCCTAAGATTGGTAAGCGATCACTCAGTTTGGTTTAAACACCTACTCATTCAACTGTGAAGGGACATGGTACCTTTAGAGAAGAGGATGCCAGTTCAATTGATGACTCTTCAAGGCCGAGATCTCGCCTTCTTTCAGCTCGAACTTCCGCATAACTAAAAAAACAAAACAAAATTTAAAATCCAGTTTTTCAGTCTGGGTATTCTTTACAGTAATTATCTTACCATACAGGTCACTATGGAGTTTTCATGTTGAGTCAAAAGCTTTGCATAGCACACACACACACACTCTCTCATATACAAGGTGCTTAGAGGAACATCATCACACAGCCTTGCGATCTGTGAATAACTGCACATGCTGAATATGCACAGACTAGAAACAACAGGGCAGTGTCCCAGTCCCACTGCACCCAGGACTGCAGAGCCTAAATGATTAATTGTACTAATAATTCCAAGCACAAACGTAGATACTCTTTTGCAAATTTTGGCCCTGGATGCCTTCAAGCAAAACTAAACTAAAAGCAAAATGCACTTGGTTACTGAAGACAAAATGGGTGTCTTTGTTCTCGGTACAGTTTTCCTAATAAAGGAGATTCCCATTTTCCATAATCAGGCAGAAAAATGATCCTACAGCTTCTGTGCAGGTAAACTGCCATAGCAAATGTACATTCATTTTCTAACCTGCTGACGATCAAGAATCAATTTTTTACATGTGTACAGTAGCTCAGTGAGACCTAAGCCAGTGCCCTGGGCAGGAGGAGGATGTCAGGTCCCCTCTTTCTGAGGTTGCGCATAGAGCCATGCGGCATGCTACATCAGAATTAACATCCCTCACTCCAGCGGAAGCTCTGAATACAAACTGATGGCTGCCCAGGTGCAGGAATCCCCAGGAATGTGCCTCTAAAAACGTGTATTTGCTTTCCTCACTATTTTTTCTCTTAAATAATAAAATATTTACAGTAAACAATGCCACAAGAGTCACCATTAGGATAAATTGGAGAGCATGTTTTAAAGAGTCTTTGAGTGCTTGTGGATTGCGGGCACTGAAAGGTACCAGAATTTAGGGCGCTGAAATATTAATGGGCCATAACCTTTGTGGAACACAACAGAAGTTGCTGAACTGAACTCACTTATATCATTGTAGGCAGTGAATTTTCCTGAAATCACATTGTAACTTGTGTGTTTCAATAACGTATTCTAAATCTTAACTATATGAGACAGAATTGAATTTCAAAATCTGTTTAGGACTATATCACTAGGTTTAAAAGACACTGGAAGCAGAAAGAAGAAACAAGTTCATGCACAATAAATACAGAGCTTAAAGTGAAGCCAAATTCCCTGAAGGGCAGCAGAAGCAATCTCTCTGCCTAACATTTGCTTATGATAACACTTGACATGTAGCTTGTATCGGCACACACAGCTCTAATCACTTACACCTGTTTAGTGGTGTAAGGTGTGTCTCAGAATCTAGAGAAGAATCCCAGTTTACTAGTGTTTGTTCTTCCAGATGTTTGACAACAATAAGGGGGACCAGAAAAAAAATTCACAGATTGATTCCTGACAGTAAAGAAAGACACAGCGAGCAATAAGTTTATTCAAGTTAATAGAGCAAAGCAGTACGTCGCTATTTTTTCAAGCCCTTCAGTAAATATATTCTCACTTTTAACGCAATCTTTTTTGAGATGACAGTGGTAATCAAGCAGATTCCCCTCCAGAAGGTGTGTATCACAGAGCATCCCACACACGCACTGCCTTCCAGCATGGGTTTGCAACCAAGCACCAGCAGCTTCCCGCTAGAGGGGGATCCTGGGCTGAATTTCAGGTGAAGAGGAAGGCTACCAGGACAGCAGCTGACTTCAAGTGGTAAAGATTTAAAGCTCTGATCAAAAGGTTTTGGAGGAGATGTATGATCCCATTCACACCCATAAAGCCATCTGGATTTTTAACAGCTTTAATTCTTCCTACGGCCATGTCTTCGCTAGGGATAAAAGGGGAATGTAACACACTGATGGACTCGGCCAACAGTGGCTTGCAGGCTTTTGGCCCGGTTGCAAAAAAAAAAAAAGAGTAATGAAAACACATTATGCTTTTCCCCATGTTCCCTGTCATAATAGTTTTATAGAATTACATACCATCTTAGTACGTCAATATGCACAGCAAATATTTGGCTAACACAAAACAGAACTAGAGAAAATAATGGATGAGCACATGGGACATATATTGTGAAGTGTTTGGTGCTTGCTCCTACCTAACTACCAGGTGAGTGCAAACAATGAACTCGGGTTTGGAATTCCACTGGTGGTAGGTGATGTAGTAGTGTGTCTGCAGCCATATCCACTGCTGGCCTTTGGTCAGGAACCGATAGTAACAGGACTTCCCTTTTCCAAACTGCATCACTGTTAAACAAAAAAGAAAGCAATTTATAGCAAACAGAAATTTCATGGTGCAAAGGTGATTAGAAAAACCACTCAGTCCCATATGCCTCCTGCAGGCTGCTACTGCACTAAAATGGCTCTTGCAGCTTTATAAACATGACAAAATATGCAACCACGTACTGGGCTTTTATTTGGGTTCTTTTCTGCTACTGATTTGCAAGAGTGCACTTTGCTATTTTGAGATTGTTCTTATAATTGGCATAACCATATAACTAGCTATATTCTTATAACTTATTCATGGGCTCCTCTGAAATAAGCATAAAAAACATAAATTAAACAAAGTATTGGCCTTTCACGAGTACATGAGAATGCATTTCAAAGACTAGGGGCTTGAAGTCAGGATCCTAGCAGTGGCACAAAACAATAACATAGTGGAATTTTAGCATTTTATCTGACAGTTTTCTTTCAAGAGATGACCTAAATACACCAGACTGGTACATATTATCAGGGTATGTCCAGAAAAATCTCAAGCGGTGTAATACAAGTGGAAAATAATGAGGGGAACTACATTAATTAACCACATTACTTGTTCCTGGACTGCTGGGAGTACAAAATTAAACCTGCTCACTTAAAATACCTGTAATTAATGCAAAGTAAAATACAAATGTGGTTTAAGCAAACCCACTTCACTTCACAGTAGGCAAGATGCCTGTCCAGAGCGGTGAACCTGACAAACAGGAACTTATCAAGCCACACTAACCTAAGTATTTTTACTTACCTGCACACCTCTACTTTGTTAAATATCAGGACTAGCTTCTTTAGCGATCCCATTAACAGTGATGGGCTTTAGATGAAGGACTTAGCAACGGTCTTCTGGCTAACACACTACGCTGCGGATCACTCAGCTCCTAGTCCTGGCACAGATTTTCTGAAGCAACTTCTATAAGTCACTTTGCCAGCACTTTACTTTGTCCCTCTGCACAGTAACATTAAAAGATCCTTTCCTTCAGGTATGTTGTGCAAATACTCTTTTAATATGTAAGAGGAGATCCATGGCTAGTAAATATGTAGAACTTAAGTCACTAAACAGATTCTCTGCTGAATGATCTGACCCCACTCTCAATATAGTTAGCATCTATGTCAAACTGCATGCACATTACCAAAGGGGCACATATTACCAAAGGGACATCATCTGGTTAAGTAGCTCACTTCTGTCTGAATGGTCTTTTAAGCAAACAGCACTAAAAAGTACTGTACTTAAGAGCAATTAAAATATTCCTTTAATATTGCTATCTACACACTTGCTGCACTTGACATAACTTGTGTCTAGCCCCTTTCACAGCTTCCTTTGTACGCTCAGCTGGGCAACTGCTTCCCCGCTGCCTGTTTTGTACCAGCACTTTGCCTTGACAGGGCAGAAAAGCCGGCAGGCAAGGGGAGTGGGGAAACTTGGCATTCAGAGAAGTAATTTTCTCCATTCTCTACTAGGTCCTTTATCATCTTATACATGTAGTAAGTGGCAGGGGGTACGTGGTAAAGATGGAGGTGGTTTGCAACTCAGGGACGAAGCAGCTTGTTTAGCTCCAGCGTGCTGGGGGGCTGTGGAGCTTCTTGGTGTCCCTGCATCGTGCTGCTCTGCATCTCAGAGTAATTACAGCATCCCACCTTCGCCACTCTCTGGGGTGTCCTTGTTTCCTTTTGACAAAACATTCTCCTTTCAAACGGAGATAGCAGAGACAAACAGATAGAGAATTTTCCCAACAGGAAACCTGTAAGTAATATTTCTTGACAAAATACCTGATTACCTGGATGCATTTTACAAAGTGCCCAGTTACTTTTCATTACATGCTTGGCAATGCAAACCAGCTGGAGGACGGACCTAATTGTGGCTCAGTATCTCAGTCTGAAGTACATGTAATAAAATGGAAAACCAGTCTCAGGGATAAAGCATCTCACATGTTCATCTGGTAGGAACAGCACACTGATTAATAGTAGACCACATCTGCTGCCACCTTTTGTACTTCCTCACACCAGCTCCAGTCCTCAGCAGGACATGGTTCTTCAGCAGTGGGCTGCACTGCTGCAGTACTCGGGCTAAGTGCTTCTTCTGAGCCAGCTCCTCCTGGGCTCTTGCAGGTCACAGTATTTCACCTTGCACGAAGATGAACTTCATGGACATTCTCTGGTGTTCATACATTAGCCTGAACTGGACTTTTCTGCTTTACTTTCAGGTCGACCAAAAATGACCCATCTTCACCCACAGGGAATCTGTATTCGGGACTTTTGATTTAAAAAAAGAGTATGTATCTCCAGAAGCATTTTACTAATAGTGAGTGAGGTTCACAACATCTAATTGCATAGGCAGGTGATCCAAATGCTGCTTTCAGAAGGCATTTTGGTGAGCTGAGCCTCCTGGCCAACTCCAGAGCCCAGTGGAACAGCAAGAGTCCATCAACTGTGAGAAACAACAAAACTCCCAGGCTTTGGGGCTGCCCTCACAAACTGGGGGCAGAGGGTGGAAGTTCTGACTTCCCATCTACTAATCTCATTTCACTCTCAGAAAACCTGTGCTCAAACAGGGTATCTGCCAATTGGGGAAACCTGCACAAAGAGTTCCTGATCTGAGTGAATTCTGCAGAGATTCAACATCCCAGGTAAGCATCAGATATGACAGTCTGTCGTGGGAAGAGAGAATTCCCTCGCACCCCAGATGAAGATGCCTTTTGTGACAACAGTAAAAGGTTTTTGCACAAGTGACAAACAAGATCAAAGACAGGCACGCTGCAAAGGGAGAGGAACTTACAGTGTTCATGGCACCTAGCAAGAAGCTCCAGGTCATCTGCGTGGTAGTAATCATACCCCGACGTTCCCAGAACCTCAAAGGGTAAATATCCTATAATAGGTGGAGCCCTAGAAGGGAAGCAAAGGGCAGGGAGTGAGCACAAAACCTGACACTTTGACACCCTGGTAGATACACTGCAATACTTGCAACCAAAACCATCTTCTACGTTCACTTGGCAGGACAATCAGGAGTGGATTTTCATATACACAATGATGTATTTTTGTATACCAGCAAAAAAAAAAAAAAAGCGAGGGAGAGGTAAAAATTGAGAAAATGAAAAGGTGTGTGTTTACTGTTTCACAGCCTATTCATTACGTGGGTGTAGAGAAAGGCATGTACGTATGCAAGTGACTCAATTCATTAAGCATGCTTGTGAGACACACAGCTTGAGAAATGCTATGGCTGTTCCTGTGCATAATGACATGGAGCTCAAGTAAAATTATTCAGTAGGTTGGATGTAAATGTCATCTGGGTAGTAACTGTAGAAGAAAGAGTAAGTGGGAAGCTGCAATGTGTGTCAGGACCAGCTTGGGTAAAAGAAAAAGTAATTGTTCCCATGGAAAAGCTTGGGAAATATAACCAGCAAAGATGTTTCTATGCTGGTAGTAAAGGTAAGAATAGGCATGGGGCTGATTTTAAGGACTGTTATTTCTATGGCAGGTAAAGAAGGAACTGACAAAGTATTTGGATAGACACATTGCAATGACTTACCTGACTATTCCGCTATCAATTCTAGATTTTCCATTTTCTAGGCAAAATATGAGATTTTTTTTTTTTTAAGCACATGTCCTAATAACACTGAGCTTGTGCACAGCCTTCACTGGAGCCTGCTAGCTTATGATTATGAAACAACACTGAAATGTGAGGAGAAAACCACTATTTTTGCCTCTACTCCCTCTACCAGCATGCCACCTTCTGTCCCCTAGTGCTCAAGTACACTCCTGCTTGCACCAATTCAATCACTGCACTTACTTGGTGAGGCAGGACCTGTGCTAATTTGGCTCCACCTATTTGTTTTGGCTGCTGGATGTGCTGATAGCATGAGGCTCACCTGCCAAGTTCAGCGTGTTCCTCAGGAATAAGGCAGCAGTGTGTTAGAGAAATGATTAACGACTCGAAACCGGGGCAGGCTGAAGGTGTCATTGCCTATCAAACATGCCTCTCCCGCTGCCGTTCTCTTGGGCTGTCAAGTGACCTTCTTAAGGAAGGTGAATGCCATAAAGTGGCCAAGAATATGAGCAAAAAATTATTTAAGTGTAAGTACATTCGGGTTTGGATGGATCAGTCCTGAGTCTTCCGGATATTAATATGGGAAGTTCTCCTATCTTGGCTGAGTGACCCAGCTCCACATTTGTACTCTTGAGAGATACGGTGGGCATAGATCATTCAACTAAAGAGAGCGCAGGCAGGTCTATAATCCCGCCTTCCCCACAACTGTGGGCAGTCTGGCACCAAATGGGAAACGGGGGAAAAGAAGCACAGCCAGGGATCTGCTCAACGGCAGTCCCAGGAGGATCAAGGTGTGAGCAGGAGCTCCCGAGTCCCAGCACAAGGGCTTGGCTAGAAGAGCCAGCCCTCCACATTCTCTGATGGCAAATCTCTTGAAACAGAGTGCGCTTAGTACACAGTGGTCTCCGCCACAATACAGCTTTATTTGTTCAAATAATATTTCATAGAGCACTGTGTTCCTTTTCCTCATGTGACCCAGATTTCTGTTAATGATGATAATATGTGTATTTGTTAAAGTGTCCTTCCTTGCTGTCTCTTTGGCAGAACGTGCCAGTGTCTCTCCCATCTTTAATGACATGCTTATATTCAAGACAATAATGTCTTTCAGATGCACATCAGATAAACATTTAAGCTGATCAGGAAAGTATTATGACTTTCACCAGAATTCTTTAAATGAGAAAGCAACCCCAAAATGCTCTTCCTCTGTCATTTGACAAGGAGCTGCCTTGCTTGTGGAACAATTTAAAAGTGTCTTGTTAGCTTAAGTTCCAGCCTTGAGGCCTGCAACTCGCTGTGCAAATGGAAATGCACAATCTTCAGAGAGCCTTGTGAGTGCAGTTGTTTAATAAATGAAGGGAAAATAAGAGGACCGTAATGCAGAAGAGAGATTGTTATCAAAGTTGACAGGTTTTCTTTCTCTACACATATTTACATGTTGACCCAGAATACAGATTTTTTCCTAGTTTTCTAATATTTATCCAGATCTATGGAGTGCTTTCTGCATTATCTATCTTTAGTCCAATTTATGTTGTTGTCATGAGAGCAAAGGTCCTGATTCCAACTCGTGCTGGGAACCTTCTGCCCCTACTGATGGCACACCTCAGTGTCAGGTGGTGTGAGTTGACACGAATAAGCAAGAAACAGCAAAATACCCAACAACATTTCACAGCAGACTGTACTGGAGAGAGGTTTGAATTGGTGATTAAATGAGACAACCCACACAATCCCTCGCTCATTCTTGGGTCTGGGCTCACCACTCGCATCCAGGGCTGTCACAAACTCTACCTCAGCATCTGCATCAGCTTAATTTACTTTCAGTAACAATGGTTTCCTTGCTGGGGATATCAGGGGGACCAGAGTGGCTGCAAGCACCCAGCGCAGAGAGATTCCTCTCTGAGTCATAACCCAGATTCATCAAAAGACTCTTTGATAGGTTTCAAAGCAGCTCCTGCTCGCCTTATTCACAGGAACTGCTGGGACACTGCCCTTTGGAAAACCAGCTCACTTCATCAGACAGTAAAGTAAGGGGCTTAGGGCTCTTTCACAAATCTTAATATTAATCATCTGATGCACATGAAAATGTGCATTATTGGACAGGCCCATTAAAGTCTAACAAAGCCACTCCAGCAAGATCTCGACAACATGAATAATAAGCTGACTGTCCCAAACCACACAGCATTAACTGTAGGGCTGTCGCAGGGTCAGTTCCTCCATGCGTCAAGGTAAGGTGTGTGATATACACGTCTTGTCTACTTTATAAATGCAAGTTATTATTAATTTATATTTGTTCTCTCTCTTTCTTGCTGTAAATGTGCAGATGATATTTAGCGTTTTTTCCTCCCAAATTTTTTTTTCCCCTACAGCCTTATTTACTAGTCTTCTATTTCTAGTAATGACTACCTTTGCACAGCTTGCAAAGGGAGGGATAATGGAAAGGGTAGTATTTTGCAATGTGCTTAGGCATACATGTCAAATACAGAGAAGTAAAAGTGTGAACAAAAACCTCCAGCTTCTTTTGAAGAAAATGAATCCTATATTAATCAGCTTAATAAAGTGGTTCCAGTCTGTTTCATTCACCAAGCTGAATCTGAGCCCACCGTATGGCATTGTCAAAAATAAATCTGCAATTAAATAATCTAATCCATTGCTTTTTCTTTTATTTTTATTAATTCCATCACTTCTCAAGGTGAAAATCAAAAGTTTATTGACACAGCAAAAGATTTAGAAGGATTCCTGGAAGCTGTAGCTAGAAAACAGAGGAGCTAAACCAATACAGGGAACAGGACTGACACTACTCAGTTTTAATGACTTTTTATCTTGGTGAAGCTAGACATTTTGCTAGACATTTTCCCACCATTTTACATGGTTTCTTACCTGCCTAAAATATGGAAAAGAGTAAGGCATTGAAGGATGCCTAATAAATAAGTTCAGAGCATTATTACTTACTCAGTTGCATTTAATTAGAGCTATTCTACTCAGGATCTTAGGCAGAGATTTTTCTATTTTTAAAACACAAAGTTTTCTATTTTTAAACTAGAGTTTGTTTATTCGTCAGTGACTAAACTGAAATCTCTTACCTGTGGTCCAAGAATAAAAACTTCCACTCCAAACTATGCCTCGATGTAAATTCTTCACATGGCTCTTCAACATTGCAGAGCTCCTGCAAAACAGTTGGTGCATTCGGACATTTAATTCTATGAAATGACAAAAGGAGCCCTCTATCAAGACCAAGGATGCATCTTCTTGGTATAACAAACCCTAGCAAAATGTAGCGCTTTCAAAGCACTTGACTTATTTTCCTCTAAGGAATTTATAAGCCTTGTTTTATAGATGCATAAACTGATGACAAGTGGCTGAATAATTTACCCTGGGCTGAATTTCAGAGCTAGGATAAATAGTCCAATGGCCTCATCTTGCAGTCTGTAGGCAAAATACCCCAGCTTTTTGTAAACATTGGTATCCGAATATGGATGACAGCACCAGGTCCACCTCAAGCTGAGCTGGCTAATGCTCTCTTGAGCAAGAAGCACCTACAGTCGTTATCCCTGTCATCACTGCACTGCACCACAGGACACTTGCAGACCAGCAGAAAGAGTTCATGAAACACAGTGTTCACAGTGTTTCAAGATATGTGTTTCAAGATATGGGTGGCCTTCTTACACAAAGGAGCGGTGGGATATATTTCTTTAAAGGCTGCAACTTTTCAAGCGGTTTAGCTGGTCACCTTGTATTGGCACTTCCTGGGGTGACTGCTCTGAGAGACCCCATCGCACGACCGCCTCCTCCCAAAAGCAGCTCCTGCTTTGCATCTTGCCATTCCAAAATACGTACTTATGTCGTCCTACTCTCAAATACAGCAGTGTCCTCTCTCATTTACCTCTGCACAAACAATCTGTGCTGCTGAACACACTCTTTGGGAGGCTGCTGCAACATGGCTCCCCTCACAACAGCCAAGCACACGGCTCATGGTACCAGCAGCAGCTCTGCTGCTGAGCACCTGCCGACCCCGCACAAAAGGGAAGACGCAGTCGCGGAACTCTCACCTTTAAGAACTGCGGTGTGACAAGACGAACAGTTGCTACAAGGCAAATCTGCTCCTCCGTGGCTGACCTGAAAGCTCGTGCAATAGCTGACTCAAAGCCATTACAGGAGGGTGTAGGCACTAGACACAACCAGACAATTTATTTAAGAAGAGGAAGGACAGCTTTCTTTTCATGTTAAAACAGGTACAATGACTGATGAAACCCAAGCAACAAATTCCTCCTACCCACAAGGCGATGCCACGCTGATACACGCTGATGTTATTTAAAGCATGACCCTTTAGGCTCCAAGTTAGCCAGTTGTAACCACCTACCCCTGGCTTGCAGAGAAGCTTCATAAGACAGCTCTGAGCCCCTCAGATGTGCAGCTACAGTCTCCTTGTCAGCCTTTCCCCAGCTCAACATTTCCAAGACTCATGATTTTACAGGTTTCTCAAACTATTTAATCTTTAAAAAGTGTTGCTTGATTGCCACAGGTGAAACAGAATAGCATATTTTACTGGTTATTTGAATAAGTAGGCCGCTTTACAATTCACACGGGTCAAATGGAGGTAGGATCAGTCTGGTATCACTTCTTTAAGCACAGCATGCAGAAGAGTGCACTCTTCTGACCAACAGCCTCCCCACCACTTTTATATGAAAAATATCTCCAATGTATCCACAGCTCATTCCATCCCTGCCAATTATAGGGCATTTTCAGCTGAAACAAGGCCTTTAGGAGGTTACAGATCAACACACAATTTAAAGGACAGAGGTAGAGAGGTAAAGGTAGGCTGAAGCAGTAACTTACCATGAGTAAAATATTTAAAATCCACTACAAATTTCACATATTCATACATCAGGGGTTCATTTGGATCTAAGCTGCCTCTTGCTAAATGGCAGCAAAACTCTATTTGTTTTTCCGCTGAAATGAGAGAAAGTGAGGGAGACATACAGAATGTTACTAGAAGTCTGCACTTTAGCACACTCCCTATATCAAATCTGCCTAGGTGCTTATACCAACCCTGCTGCTGTGGTATCTGAGCACACCCTGCTGGGATGCTCTTGATACCCACAAGTAAATATATTAACTACTAGGAGCAATGATCAGATGGTTCTGGTGAAGGAAATGTATTCTCGCCCTTTCTCGCATGGCTTTGCCGCCACCCCACTATGCTGGGCGTGAAGCCCTGGCAATGTTGGTCAGCAGTATTTTCCTGACTTCATGCATGCACAATTTCATGCAAAGCTGTTAAATGATATTGCAGTAGTCTGCTCTGACACTGCTCCGTAGGACTCAGATCCAAAGGGCACTGAAGTCACCCTAAGCCTTTCCATTAATGGTGGAGGGCACCGTGCCAAGCTCTTATTCAGTTTTCTGCCCGAGGTCTGAACTCCATGGATCAGACCATGTGGTCTTCACCGGAGGGAAACCAACCCCAGGGCAGAGCACCAGCATGAGGGCTGCCCAGTTCCCACTGATGCTTATGGGGCAGCAGAGAGGGGAGGTTATGGTGAACCAGCCATGGTGAAGCCCCTGGGAAAGGGGGGTCCCAACACGGGCTTGGTGAAACATGGATGTTATGAAGACGCTGCTGCCCGCTCTGGTGCTGGGGATGTTTTCTCGGGGAAAGGGACGTTTTGGGGGTGGGACAGCAGACAGCAGTACAGATCCAGATGGATTGTTCAGATCGGAAGGCTGTTGCTTAAATTACATGTAGAAGTCCCGAGACATGCAAGCTTCCTAAGGAACAAAGACTCTGCCAAAACCCTTTAGGATTTCTCCTACCCTTTGTCTTCCCCCAAGCCCCTCACTCCTTTCACAGGCTCAGTCCAGCACCCCGCTCTGGCAAAAATATTTAATGAGGACAACTTCACTGTCCTCTGATGCAAAGCAGACAGTAAAACAAAGACTGTCCAAATCAAAGACCAAGTACTGGGAGCATGCAGGAACATTAGATGATGTGCTGCATTAAAAAACAGAAATATTAACTGCGGCAAAACAGAAGTGGCAGGCAGGAGAATTAAATAGCTGGAGAGCCCTGTGCAGGCTCCCCTGGGAGCTGTTTGCCTTTGGCAAATTTCCCTGACCGACAGACAAGAGCAGAGCTTACCGTTTAGAAAATCAGCTGCAACAGGATCTGTCATGAGCACGTGTGGGGAAAGGAGCTTGTACACCTCACTCTGCTCCCGCTCAGGCAGAAAGTTTAATATATTTTGGTCCACCAAATCTGACTGATACAAAAGAATGCTTTGTCATGTTCAGCAGTACAGCCTGACACAACCACATGCCTTTTCATCCCACAGCAGAGCACAGACGCTGCTGGTCTAGCATGGATACTTAAGACAAGGAAACCCAGTCCACGAAACTGCCCTTCAGTTCAGCCAGATGCAAGCTGGAGAAGAAACCCTGGTACCACAGGAATACAACAAGATGAGAAATATCGCATCAAAATGAAAATTTGAAACATTTCCCTTCGGAAGCACGAGACGGAAGTGGGAGAGCTCCTCCTCACATCCTCAATTTTTCTTCTAGGCTTAACATCTGGCAAAATCAGCTCAACCTGCAAGTGTTTCAGTGCTGATAAACCCACACATCCTGACTAAAGGGATTCTACCAAAATGTCAGCACATATTTGATTCTTTGCACACCAGGACATTCAGCCAGGTTAACTGTGTGCTCAAATTTGCCCTCATATAGCATCACTGGTGTCTCATGCTTGGCACCAGATAAAAACAAAAAATGCTTTTGAGAGGCCAGCAGAAATTTCTGCACCTGACAGCTAACGAATTTCTAGAAATTCTCCCAGAAACCTCTGAGGCCACACACTTCTTACTAAAGATCACGGGCTCAAAGTAGAAAACCCCAATGTCATTAGAAGAGCATAGATTCAGTCCTGAAATAATTTTTAAATTATCTGAGAAGAGCTTCAGCATGCACAGTTTTCACAAGCATGAGATTTTCCATACACCTGGTGGGATAAAACACCACCCAGACCATCCTTCAGACGTGCAGCCAAGTGGCAAGCTATGAGTAGAGTTATTTTGCATAGGCTTTTTTAGCTAACTTGCAGACCCTGAGAGAGAATCTTGTTATTCATAGGAGCTTGAGAAACTCCCTAAGAGTTTGTTGGTTCATCCCCCACGCACAGTCAGTTGCCGCTTTGGTTGGAAAAAACCAATCCCTAGCCCTGCAGTGACGAGGCTGCGTTAAGGCAGGGGAATGATTCTTCAACATATTGCGTTGTCAGAACTTACCGGTAAGTGTCCAAGCAGAGATGAAACACTATCAGATACATAAATAATAATCCCATCAGTGGTAAGAGCAATGAGAAAGCCATCTAGTGCCTAATGACAAAAGGCAGACAAAAAGAAAAAAATAAAAAGAATTATGGAAGGGAACAACTTAAAATATAATAGGCTAATTTATTCTTTGGTGATGCTTCTAACAGCCTAAAACTAACATAAATCAATTATGGAAATGATAGTTCAATGTGGAAAAATAAAAATTACACATGTCTAATTCAACAGTCTTCTTATATTCTTATTTGCTCATTAATACTAAATTGACTTGTATTTTATTGAATATGAAGCAAGACAGTGGTGGTTAAAATTTCTACACCCACACAATCCTAGTGACTTCAGTCACTTCATTATGTGTTCTGAATTAGACAATAGTTAACCAATTTGGTACGTAAGGAGATGTTAGATACCATCATGGCAAGCCCAGCATTGTGGATGGACAGATGGATGGATGGATGGATGGATAGATAAGCAGAAACAGAAAAATTATACAATGCTGTATTTTTAGCAATTTATGGACAATATGGACAAGATCTAAAGCCTTATTTATTTTGCTTAAAGCACTCATTTGTTAGGCTAGACACAAAAATTTTAAAGTTCATTTTGTTTCCCCTTTCTTATTCACAATGGTTTTTGTTGAAGTTCTCCATCCCTTTTAAGTCACTGCATGTGCTTTCCTCTTTGGGTGAGCTCCCTATTCTTCACAACACCTTCTTGTACCATTGACCTCATGTCTGTCCCTATTCTTCTCTAATACTTACCAAGATCTGGGAGGTTTAATTTCTGGTCAGCACTGTGCACAAAGCCAACTTCTAAAGACACTGTTAGGCTGCTCTGCAGCTTAGCTACAGGGAGCCAAAGATGCAGCATTCACAATCTTTGCCACCTCACTGTCATACTCTGCCTTTGCTGAAAATAAGCCCTCTCGGGGAAAAAAATACTGATTTTAAGTAAACTGGTCAACAGTCTAACACAGTCCAGCAAGCCAACAGTTATTAAAGGGCTCCATCTTCCCTGCCACTTCTGAGGGGGACATTTGTTTTGATTCAGCTGGAACAAACTAGCTTGTTTGGTGAGAGAAATTCCCAGAAAGAATGAACAGACTTTTCCAGGGAGGTGAGTCATGACATCCTGATGAAAAGGACTAACTAAGACACTGCAGCACCTCCCAGCTCAGCCCAGCATACACCCTTATTTTGGTGGGGCAAAGAGCAACAGCTGCCCACGCAGGGTAGGAGATGTCCTCGTCAGAGGAGCATGCAGCACAAACCCAAAGCTGCATCCTTAAGAAAGTAAAAACATAAGCTTCTAGATCAGCTAAAGCATTTCAGAGGTGAGAGTATCAGAGCTGTTCTCCTGAATGCACTTAAAAGCAATCCAAGGAAAAGATACAGCATTCATATCACAATTACAGCACCACACAGCTAGGAGCAGCAAAGTAAATGCTGTCTGGCTAATGGGATGTGGGAGGAAGAGAGCTGCTCTGCTTTTTTCAGGTCAAGTTTTTGCTAAAACTGCTAGCTCTAGCGGCTCTTCTGAGAAAGCCAATTCTCTTTATCCTCTCTCACCAGGCCAAATCTGGGCCAAATTGGTCTTCATTCCTAAATGAAAAGCTGTTTATCTTTAAGGGGAAGCAATCATATTTTTAATTCTCTGTCTGCAAAACATTTAGCACAACATTGGTCTCTGTCAGGTTTGTATTATATATGCCAGCAGAGTAGAAATCATTAACATTAACATTGGGACTTACAGGTGAAAAGGAACTATGTATCTCTGAACTACTCCACTGAACTGATTACTTCTCACTAATCTATGCAGCTTTAATTTCTTCTTACCTCTAACATCAACTGGGTGAACTCCTCGTTGCTAAGAAATGAAGGCTTCCAGTCTTGTCTAATCTCACAGGCTTCTGTCTGTGCTGTGATTTCTTAAAGAGAAAACATCAAAAAAGCAACATGACTCATGCTAGTTGGATTTTTTCTTTCATTTTCAAGTAACACTAGATTTCTTTTAAGAGGCTTTCAGAGGAATCATCTTCAGATCATTCTCCACACAAAGCCTTCTTGTATGCAACAGTCATTTTTCACGCCATCACGACACAAACGCATTAGAAATCAAGAAAAAGAAAAGGAGACATTTTGCGTGGTCTGAAGAAATCCTTCAAAAAATAAGGTCAATGGGCTAATTTCAGAGTAGCTGAGCATGACCATGAGCAGAGGGTGTCTGTGAGTCTGGAGCCATTTCAGGAAGGCTCACAGGAGTGCCTGGGCAGCAGGACAGTCTGCATCCAGACATGTTCTACCCCAGGAGACCTGGCAACAGGGCATAGAACCCCCCCTTCCCCTGGCTTTTGTAGTGCATGCTGTTCCTCAGCTCTTCCTCCCTCAAGCTCTGTTTTAGAGTGCACAAAGCTTGCCCGGGGATGCGGAGGCCAGTGAGGGAAATGGAGCAATGTCACTATGTTAAGAAACACACAGCACTGCATCTTTTCAAGTGTATCTATGTTGAACTGATCAGCACTGTATTCAAACCTAGCCCATTTCCTGAGGCCAACTGCTACGCCTTATTCTGCCCCGCACTTAGGATCCCCTCTGGAGGTCTTAGATGCTTGCAAAAAACAGTTTTCATCTTCTACGTGGAAACTGACTGCTGGGCAGATGCAGAGCCAGGGCCTTCAACGGGAGCACGCCAGCACCCTCCAGTACCTTTCTGTTTCTGTAAGAAGTCGATGGTCCTCTGCAGTATTGTGGACTTGTCCATCTTGAGAGGGTGGCCGTGGCCCTGCAGCATTGTGCAAAGCTCTTTAATGAGGACATTGAACTGGTCCCTCCTCTTCTTTTCAGATTTGTTCCGTGATGCCCTGGGTGACAGAAACATAAATGTCGCTAAGTAAAATGAAGGACCTACAGCTCGACTTGGGGAGAGGTAAATGGCCCTGCCCCAGCAAAACACTTTAAATACAAGAATCTAAACTCTGCTGGGACTGCTCATTTGTTCAAAATTAGGCTTGGGTGTAAGTGCTTTGCTGGTGCTTAGAGCCTTGCAGCAGGACTGAACTTACCATCAGCAAGGAACACCTGCAGGTAAGAAATACGATTTACATTCATTTGAGCAAGATCATATCCTTATGTGCATTTCAGTGGCAGTTCCTTTTGTTTCAAAAGCAGTGATAATGAGGTGAAGGTGTTATGGGCGAAATTTCTCCCATAAGAGAAGTCCTGGCATCTACATGCTTATGTTTTCCCACCTCATTTTTATGAACTTTTGTTTTGCAGTTAGTACACAAACATATATTCCTTATTCCTTGACTTGTACTTGCAAAAGTAGCTTATAGACAGACAATACTGTGCAGAGATCTCTCAACTGCAGAATGAAGTCAAACACATGCTCTTGTATCTGGTTTTGAAAATCTGCTGCCATGATACATGAAACTGGCAATGTTGAAGAGTCTGGCTGAGGAAACCACAGACAAGTTTCCAGCTTGCATTAATACAATTTAAGAATGTTTTATTAGGGTTTTCCCCTCCATTAAAAACAATAAAGGAGAAAGCAAATCCATTCAGTTTCTTCCAAAATGTTCTTTCCAATGCTCATATCTGAGATGATAACCCTAGTTTCATACAAACTCTTCCAATAGTAATTAATTCTCTTTACAAGTGTATTCATGATGATACATACTTCCTGTGATCTAGACTGACTGTGGTATGCAGAAAGCATTTCCATTCAGATTCAGGTTGGCATTTGGAGATTCTCAGATCCAGCATTTATGTTCACAGCCATTTCTGTTTTGGCACTTGGGTACGATGACTAATTAGAACTGAGCCAAACGCTTCTCTGAAGCGAGACTAACTCATACCTGTGCTAAAGCAGGAGTGCTCTCTAAGTTTCATGGGGAACTCTACCCCAGGTGGGCAGCACTGCATGAAGCCATTAAAATCACAGGTCAGGAGTCCTGCATCAAGATAATAAATAGCCATGGGATAACACAAGATTCTGAGGGCATGATGACATAATTTAAAGACCACTCAGCTGATTAACCCCTTGTACAGGTGGTCAAACACACTATGAGAAGCTTGCAAACGGTGACTTAATTATGCTGTTTGTGGTCCACTATACACAGCCTGTAAACTGCATGGGGGTTTTGTCTCTGACATCAGTGGTCCCAAGAACTTTTTCAAGCATCGGACAACACAGCATTTACAATTCTCCCGAGAGAGCTTCCACTCCCAGTGATCTGTGCATCCCTTCATACCTCTTTGCCCTGTCCTTCTCATCTTCATCCATCAGTTCGTTTACACAACGCAGGGCTCTGGAAGGAAAGGACAGAAATACTTACTGAGACATATTCCCTGATTTTGTTGAGGATGACAGAATATGGAGCTTACTGGTTTGTACTTCATGATCTCCTGGATGTTTCAATCTTCCCTTTCTCAAACTCCACTCTTTTATATAGTTTCTTGCTTGTTCTGTCAGCTACTGAGGCTTGAGAGGTGAAAATGTTGCTATACACCCAAATATACAGGTACAATAAGCGTGACTTCAGAGGGAAAGAGCTAAGAGCCAGCAGCCCCTCAGCCCGCCTTTGCACTCCCCTCTGCCAGAGGATGGGGACCCTGCTGAAGCACTGAACTCTGGACAGGAATCAGCATCTCCCCTGCAAATGAGAGCCGATTTGACTCTGATGCCTGTACCAGGCAACTCTGTGCCTGGTCCTGTTTTGGGATATCCACAGGCTGCTGGTTGATTTCAAGCATTGCAATGCTTGAAAAGCATCTGAGATTTCTTTCCCAGTGGAAGGGCATAGGAGCAAGAAGGAAACCGTGCTAATCCCCCAAAGGATTAGTATTAGGCAACAGCAGGGTACTACCAGGACATCTAAGAGATGATATGATAGACAGGTTCATCCAAAGCATCCTGCAGCCAATGACTGCTGCTTGCGCTTGTGGGCTTCCAGCACATAATCTGAGCTGCATCCTACCACTGGGATTGATACCCAAGACTTCGAGTTAAAACTTCCTCGCCTGGCCCTAACCAGTGAAAAGAAGGGAATGCGACCTGCGTTCCCTGGGTTCTGTGTGTTCCTGCACCGGAATAGTCACGGTGGGCTGCTGTCTTTATCTTAACTGTTGCTGCAGGACAGGTAAGGAGACCAGTTGGCAACAACTCTCAGTAATGACACCGCAGCCTCAAGCCCCGTGAAATGATGAAAAATTCCACACGAGGGTAACTTCACTGGTGACTTGATTTCTGTGACTCAGATGGGCTAAGCCCAAGGGACGGGGAGCCTGGCAGACACAGGCAAGCCAGCTGCCATCACTCCACACCGCGTCACCCAGGTCAGCTCTGCTGGGTTGTACCCCCCTCAGACACCTCCAAAGAGGAGATCATACCCATCCCTGGCATCAGCACCAATCTGCATCCATCTCTAGTGAGCACTTTCACTGGCAAAACCCTCCCACCCCGCCCAGCACCCAAGGGGCATTTTTCAATGGGTACATCCAAACGTTTTTCCCTGCTTTGAGACTACTCCAAGCTCAAACAACTTGGTGGCTATAAAAATAACACGAAATAAAACCACCCACAACTGATGGGAAGTCAAAGATGCCGCTCACAGTAAAAGCTACAAAAATTTACCCTTCTTTTCCTGTTCCAGGGCAAGGATCCCCCTCCCTGCACATGACCTAGGCAGAAGACACTGTATGATTTCTTTTGTCCCAAAATATGAATGCAATCCATGGGGAAGGACTTACTGCCTGAGTCACTGAAAGCTAGAAGCTAAATTAGAAATTACCTGTTCTATTCCTCAGATTCATCAGTCCAGACCGACGGAGTGGGATTAGCACTTCTTATCACCATGTAAATACAGACAGAGGAAAAATTAGTCCTGGAAGGAAAAGCAAATCCAGTTAAAACATAGTTGTAGGCAAAACTTAGCCTAGAGAGCAGCAATCATTTCAAGCTGAAAAAGTCTACCACCGTAAATTAGAAACATGCTCTGGTATAACTGGTGAAAGCTCAGCAAAGCCTCCAGGAATGGGAGCTGGACCAAGTTCTGGGACTCCTGGCTCTGTGTGCACCACCTGCTGCCTCAGGAGAAGCCTGGGAAGGCCAACTTGACCTCTCGTGTCCAAAAAGCCCTGTGGCCCAGCCACATGGAGGAATGGCCCTACTAGCTTGGGGCCACTGAGGATTGATCGGAGTCCTTCCAAAGTATGACAGTCTACCTGGCGTGCGTGCTATGAAAACCAGCAAGTATGATCCATACTTCATCTATCCAATCTTGCAACCAAAAACATCCTTCGAGATGAACATGATCACCTAAAGTCAGTGCAAGCCACAACCACCCACCTGTGGATGGATTTAAGGCCTCCCATTAAGATTTGCTACTGACAGGACACACGCTCCTTTTTGTTTGCGATTTAAACAGTTACTAATGAACACCCTGAACTCCTGACTGTACCAACACCACAGTGCTCACCTCTCTGATACCATTGCTGTTGAAACTTGTTTGGCTTCAGATGAGCCTCATTCTCAGGAAGGACATAGATGCAACCAGACTGTCCATGACCGACAGTAGTATCTTCAGCAACAGCCAAGTGCTGGGCTTCCAAATTTAACAAGCTTTTAATGCCCTTGAAGTGACCTCCCTACTTTGAGCCCAGGTTCATGGCTGTTTCTCCTGTCACCATTAGTTCCAACATCAGCTCAAGACACTGCAAAAACTCACTGTCACTACCAGGGATTACACTTTTGTAACCATGGTGAGCAAGCAAACATACCCCCACATTTTTGATCATCTAAAGGACTAGCAAGGGCTTGTTGGTTTCTCCAGCTAGTGAAAACACCTCAAAGGGAAGGAAACACAAGAAGGTGGCTGAAGAACCACTGCAAGAGACATGTCAGGCATGCACACTGGAAAGGGCAGCAGGGACGGGGTGGGGGCTGACACTGTGGGGCCGCTGCTAAACACCACAAGCAACACAGATCCCAACCAGTGATACGGTGAGAGCGCTTTGTAGGGGAGGTTTATGTGAGTAATGTGAGACAATGGGCCAAATTCCTGCTCATTGCAGCTAAACGAAATTATGTCAGTCCATTTGCTCAAAAAAATTGGCTCAGATAAAGTGTGATACAGTAATTTTAAACAGTAATATGGAAGTTACCTGCAAGAGGCTTGAACCTCCCGACACAACAGAAGTACAAGAGTAACAGAACTACAAGAGTAACATATAAAACACCTAACGTGTTTCAGTGGTAAATGAATCAGTAAAAAATGCCATTGGGATGAAGTGATCATTTTCAGTTTGAAACATGAACTTACAGGGAAAATCTCACGCAACTCCTGAAATCCTCAGTGAAGCTGCAACTGAAAACAACACCTGTGTAGCAAGTTTAAACACGGTGGATCTGCTATGCTCCTGTTCTCACAGTCGTCATACACTGGTCAAGTTACAAGCTTTTATTCTAGTTCAAAAGGAGCGTGTGATCTTATTTGTTACCCTATTGAGCTGCCGCAGAACCGAGGTGCTCACCTTAGTCACTGCTGCTTATTGGTCAGTGTTGTTTTATCAAAATCATACAGTCGTTTCTCCTCTAGAAGAATGATCCATACAGAAGTTGTGCTAACTTGTAGTAATTTTGGAGGTATGTAGGTAGGTATAAAGAAAATTCTTTTTAAAGCAATGGATTAAATTATAAAAAATGCTTGTGAATACACAAACAGATCTATCACAATTTTTCAGGAAACATTTTTTCTATATGGGCTTAAGTATGCAAAAATTCAGCCAAACAAAAGGATTCTTCCTGAGCTTTGAATGCAAAGCTTTATGCAGAACCCTTCACACTGCCTTGCCCATAGGTTGTCTAACAACTGAGAAGACCCAGGAAGCCTGACAGGTTTTCTTCCTTGTACGTGTGGTTGCCCTCCCAGGCAGCTTGAATAGCAGTAAGTTGAGGGAAGCTGTTTGGTCACGGAGAGAGACAACAGTCCAGTTAATGCTCACCGAGTCTAAATTGGGAAATGAAGCCCAGATTCTCCAGCCTCCAGCAGCAGCTATCACATCCCGCTGCAGTTGGCTGATGTGAACTGCAAGGGGCAGGGGAATGAGGCTTCCCAGGTCTGTCCCAATGGGACACCCCTAATGAATGTGAGAGATGTCCTCAGTCAACACCAGACTTCAAGACTCTAACAGAATAAATGGCCATAAAAGAATTCACAAGCCCAAACACACAGAGAAGTTTTTTGCATGATGCAGCAGGACAGTGAGCTACAAAAAGTCTTAGTAGAAGACACCTAAGGACAAAATATTCTTAACCGGATTAAGCACTTCAGGACTACATTTAGCTAAGTGCTTTTTGTCTTGTTATGAGCCAGAGCTAAATATAGTAACCAGAATACTTAAGAATAGTTTCATAAGGGTTGTATACACTCCTCAGCAAGATAAGGCACTTAGCACTACTGACAGCAGTATGTCTGCATGTTAAGAGTATTTTAAATAGCTCCAGATAGAATCTCTTTGACCTTAACTGTATTAACCAGAGGGATCAAAATTTATTTATTGCCTCCCGAAAATCCTCTCCTGCAACACTTGGAGAGAAGGATTCCTGAACTCTATGGGCAGGTAAAGAGAGAGGACATTTGTCAGCGCTGCTAGCATTGTTTTTCACCCCACCTACAACAGGTGAGGATCAGCTTTCTCACAAAGAAATGCACATCCATCATTGCTTACTGCCCTCTGTAAAGGAAAAAAATTTTTTCTTCCCTTGTACAGGGAGCCTCCAAAAACACTCATAGCATTGTAAGGGCAAGTTATATTTTAGACTTTTCAAATATCACAGTATTTGAAGTTGTTTCCAGGGTTACAGAAAGGGTAATGTCATATGACAGCCTTAACAATACAAATGGACTTCTCAGACACAGAACTAATAGTTAAAGCACTATTCCATGCTATCTGCAATATTCTGGCACATTTTTTACTGAAGAGAGAATGGCAGAGGGAATTTTTTAAAAATTCTTTGTTTTGCAGAACTGTCTGACTTCAGGAGCTATCTAAAACTGCAAAGTTTTGACTAAAGAAAATGTTTGTTTATTGGCTTGCTGCAAATCATCAAAATATTAACATTACCTTAGGAAAACTCTTAATGGAACATCGCATTAGTAAGAATTATCTCCTGAAACCAACAGTTCCTATGAATGCTTCATTATAGCTTTAATTTTAATTATATGGTTATGTCACTGATGGCAAGGCAAAGATCACTCCATGAGTGTAATGCTGCACATTTCTTTGTGATCAGTAACAAATACACCTTTCATCAGTCACCTAAAAAGGGTCCCTGGACCCAGCTAATTTGATTGCTTTTCCCAACTATATCAACTGGTCTAATTAAAAATATTCTCTATGCATAAAAACTTTGTTATGCTTGTATTTGAATTTTCATAAAATTTTGCATCTGAGTAATGTTTGGCAGTTGGGGAATCTTCAAACCTATACTACAGGAAATATTTTAATTACAGAAGTGTGCTGTGTTAATAATTTCCACAGATTTTACATGCAATGAATTCAGCAGAGAGCTCTCAATTATGAGATGCAGCACTTTGTGGAACAATGCTGTCATAAATAAGAGAGTTAATGCATTCTCCTGCAATACAATTTATATGTCAATATGCCAATGTTTCATTCTTCTTGAGGTAACAGGAGGGCACGACTGTGTTTGACAGCTAAACAGCTGATTTAATTTTTAAAAGGCAGAATTTAACCTTTTCAGTTAAGTGCTACTAATTCAATCATAAGATGCTAATGTAAATGACATTTGAAAAACCAAACAGTGCCAGCGAATCTTTATGGCTGTTTAGCACAGAAGCGATCACCCCCTCCATTCACACACCAGAGCACCAAAGCCCTGCCGCCTGTCCTGTGCTGCCCGCCACTGAGCTACCTGGAGATTCGCCCGTCACCCAGAGCCCGGAGGAAAGCCACGGCAGCGACTCTCACAGCCCTCCGCTGCAAAGGTCCTTCTCTCATACTGAGCAGACTCAATGACAAACTTACCCACATTTGGGACAAACATTTCTGGACAAGCTTTGTCCCAGCGCTACAGCAAAGGGGCAACAGCAGCAGTAGCTGCTCTGTACGGCTGCGGCATTACCCTCTGCCGGAGTACCCCATACGGCACTGCCTCGCCACTGCCGCGTCACAGCTCAGCGTGAAAGCATGACATGGAAATGCAAAGACTAAAACAGATGTGGCAAAGAAGTTGCATCTCTGCATTACTTGACCTGCTTGCTTAATTTTTTTCTGCTTGCATTTTACCCTCTCCTTTCCTTGCCATGCCTTGCCTTCTGTTGGTCTTCATTCTTTCCTGCTCTTCTTTCACTTATCCCTTTCACTTATTACTTAACATCCATTGGTTTGCATTTTAGAGAACTGAACGTGGATCTTGTTTCTTATGTCATCTGCCTCCATCTTTCCATTGCTTTTTCTTCTCTGTGTTCTTCACTTTCCTCTTCTCAAAAGAGAAAACAATGTTATAATGATGCCAGTGTTGACAATCAATCAGCCATTTAACTGTGGGAACTCTTGGCTTGCCCAAGTCTGAGGTGTGCATGACTGCCAAATTCTGTTTAGGGACATACTGCCTTAGGGATCACGCTGGTGGGGATCCGATGGGTGTCTTCAACACATTTGGCTCCCACGGCACCTTGGTCCAGGTCCTGGGTCCTGTCCTACCTGATAGCTCCTAATTCCATTTTCAGACCCTTTGCCTCTTTGGAGGAACTGGAATCCCCTTCAGTCCAGCGGTGGAGCTGTGCAGCTCCATCCCTTACAGAAACACCACCCTACATCTCCACTGTGGCTGAGGACGGTGGAGGGAAATGGTCTGGTACAGCACGCTCGTGTGTGGCAGCTAACACTCCTCTTCACTCTTTGGGGGTGTCAAGGCAGGGTGACATGCTGTGACTGTACCTATACTTTCACACAGCGTCTTTGTTTACTGGAACATGGGTAACGGTGGTGAAGCAGCAAGGGAACCAAATATTCTGTGCCCTCTTTTGTTAATCTATCAGAAGTGGACTTTTTGTGCCACTATTGTAACTATTGCATCTCGATGTGCTCACTTATCTACAGCATACTCTCCCCTGGTTTATTGAGCTCTAAATTTAGCTTGTTACCTGTGACAGATTTATGACTACATTCATTATAGCAGTAACAGCTTCAGACAGAAGCTAAGAGGTGCCCAAAGAAAATTCATTATACAAAACAATTACACCATAAAAAAAGGCTATATCCGAACACTGTGATTCAGCACAGAAATGAAATGAAAGATACAGGGAGGAACAATGGTGGTGTGTTGGGGTTTGGTTTTGTTTTGGTTTGTTTTTTTTTTTTTTTTTTTTTTAGACCAGGATACACTGTTTTCTGACAAAAGAAAGGGGGAAAAGGTTTAGAAACTAACAGACACTTGAAAAGAAAAGATGATTACAGGAACATTTTGTTCTCTAGGATTTTTGTCAGATACTGGAGAAAATAGCTGGCCAAGTTAGTTCTGTTCCAGCAAATTACTGAACCTTGCAGGGTTCAGTAACATTGTACAATATCTTCAATAACATCTACAACATTGTAGAATATTATTTAAAATGTCTCCACGGTTTCTGTAACAAGAAGGGCATGCATTTAATTAATTCTATCAATTTGTCTAATAGCCCCTTAAAATTCTCAAAACATGGCAAAAGGCAGAACTGCCGATTCACAGCCCTAGGTAGTACAAAATTATACTTCTACTGGCACAAGCAGGGTACGATAAAAATGCATATGCAAATAATACTTCTGCAGTCTTGGATGAATACCTGTGTTCATTTGTAGCCATTTGGTTACTACAAGAAAGGTAAACGTGTGTTGTAGTATGAAATGATATCTAACCTATAAACAATTCTTTAACACACCTGACTCAGTCAGACATAGAGCCAATCCTCAAATAGTAATGTAGTTTTCCCTCATATAGGATCGGAGCAAAGGCAGCTGTCCACAGTTAGTCCTTCAGCAGAAATTAAGGAGTTTTCATGGGGCAATTTCCAGGAAAGGCACATAGAGCTAAAGAGAAGGCAGCAATATTGCAGTCTAACAGTCAGAAGTATTTTGAACAGAACGTTCTCCAAAATTTCCAGCAAATATGAATGCTCTTAAAGCTCTGCTTCTACTTATGTCGGATCCTGATGGTGCAAATGCATGTGTGTGTGGGTGAGTGTGTAGACACACATACATAAACACACATTTTACTTCAGAGCAATTTGCAAAAAAATACCAAAAGCAATTTCTACCAAGGAAAGCAGTGGTGACGTTCAGGATGACTCCTGCACCACTCACCTCCTGATGTTGGAAGTTAAGTAACTATTCCTGCTGGGTGCATGCGAAGGGAAGGTGAGCAGAGCTCGCTCTCTCATGCCTCCAGCCACTTTCTATCATATTCACTTCTCTGGAAAATCACAAAGGATGGGGTATGCATGTGGGAAAGTTAACCCAATAAATTTCAGCAACAAAAAGAGTGGCTAGACAAGCTAAAAAAACCAAACAAACCCAAAGCTATTGATTCTGCAGCTTAAACAATATAGACAACATCTGATCATAAACCCACTGCTGAAATTCTGGGTAATTTCAGGGTTTCATTCAAATAGTTTCAACACTATCAGAGCAAACCAGCTAGGACCATTTTTAAAAGAAACCAACACTCCCTGCTAACTCAACAGCGTTAGCTTCTGCACCTACTGCAGAACTGCCTATGAAGTGGGTGCTGGGCGCCCTGACGCCTTGTGCTCCGTTTTCAGGGATCACCGGCTGGAGCTTCTCCCTGGGAGGTGCTGTGCGTTACTCCCACCAAGAGGACATAGCTTGCATCAACTGGAATTATGGCATTAAGTGAGGTCATTGGGTCCTTTTTCAGTTTTGGATTTTGTTTTGGCAGCTATGTAGATACTAGGACAAACATGTCAAAGCTGTCTTTTTGGATGTGTTGCCCTGAAATCCCTCTTGTAATTCCTCTTCTCTTTACTATGGGTGAAATTCATCCCAAGCAGACAGCTACATAAAGTCTGTGTGTCATTAAACTACCTACTTTTATGCCTTATGCTCTCCCTGTGCGCAGAATAAATGTAATCATTAGACAACAAAGAAAATCAGCTATCTAATTAAACTAAATACCTTCTCCTCTACTTTTCTCAGCAAGAGAACACCCCCAGCAACTACCAGTTCATTGAAAGAGGCAATAGTAGCATTCATGTCCTTAGCTGTTCTCTTTTCCTGCTCAAACAATACTTTTTTTTGCTTTGTTTCTTCTTTGCCTTTCTCAGTCTTGTATATAAAGTGCATTTCAGATGCTTGAGGACTGTACAGATGAGGAGATGAGCACTTGTGCTTCGTGTTTGCTTGTGCTGGAGGTTGAACTCATAATGTAAAACCAAACATAAGGCCCGAGGGCTGCTTGCCTTGCACAGTGAAGGCAGGGGCCTTCAACTGGGTCAGGAGTGTGTCCTACGTGGTTCTAGGACCATGCTTCCAAAGTGCTCTGCTCCGGTAAGAAAAACACTGTGTATGACTTGGCTTCAAAGTCCATTGGCTCACAGGCTGCAGGACCAGCAGATCCTATGTCCCTGGATCCCCCCTCCAAGAAAGGGCAACTCAGCTGCTCCTCTGCTGCTCTTGGGCAACAGGTGGAAAGGTCAACTGGATGCTGTACAGACAGTCTGCAGATAGCCGGCTAGCCTTGACTCTGTCATTACTGTGTTTCCTTAGATCTGCTTGGTCCTCTACATGGTCTGGGGAACCCTTCAGCTGGTAAAGCAGGAGGTCTTGGAAGTCTGGTTCTTGTTCATCGTCCTTTGACTTCTGCTGAACAACATCACCTTTTCTGATGCTTTACAAGCAGCTTGCTGCCATCCTTTCTTTCCTCTAATGCTTTTACAACAGGAAGCCTCGGCACACTCCATAAACACAGTTATACATACTTCTTGTACAAGTGAGGAAACAGGGGCACTCTATTTGTGAGTGCCCCAGTTTTGGGAAGCTGAATTTGAAACAGTAAATGCAGTCACAGCCCAATTTTCAGTAATGCTGAAACCCAGCATAAGCACCTACAAATAATGCACATTTTGGAAAAGCTCGACCTAAATCATTGACCCCAGGTCACACAGCAGAGTTAAGAAGTGAATCCAGATGTCCTGATGATTAGCTCTGTCTATTGGCACTCAGTCAAGTCTTCCCTCCTAAAATAAGCTTCCTGAAGCATCTAAGGCTATAGTCTTAGACCTCCATTAAATAAGCAGCACTGGTAAGAACTGATTTTCAAATGAAGTAGGGGGGGAAAAAAAACCCAGTTCGTTATTTTTTCCTCAAGCGATCACTGACTGACCAATGAAAGGACAGCTCAGCGTCACTTGATCTCAAACTTCTTCCTATAAATAAAAAAAGGAAGATTCTTCTCCCTTTTCAAACAACACGAAGAAAAAATGTTCTGCTTCGGTAATCCTAGACCTGAGTAATTCAATCTGCTCTTTGTTGCAATCTGTTTCCCATGTGTATCACCAGCCTGGAATTTCTGGAACTCAATACATAAGGAAGCTATTCAAAAAAAGGAAATACTACAACAAAAGGATTAGAGATAGGTCTGAACCAGACTGAAAGCCTCCCTATACCAGATGAGAATTCAGCTCCTGATCCAGAGTTCAACTTCTTGACTTCAGCCCAAATCTCAAACCCTAAAGTGCCAAAACAATGAATTTCCCAGAGCCAGACCACCCCTCACCTCTGGTTCAGAGACAGAAGAAATGAGAAAACTGGTTGTGGAGACCTGCAGTGGTATCGCCGCAGAACAGCACTAGCTGTGTGAACAGTTAAACTGCCAAATAGAATAGAATAGAATATTGTATTTCAGTTGGAAGGGACCTACAATTATCATCTAGTCCAACTGCCTGACCACTTCAGGGCTGACCAAAAGTTAAAGCATGTTATTAAGGGCATTGTCCAAATGCCTCCTAAACACTGACAGGCTTGGGGCATCGACCACCTCTCTAAGAAGCCAGTCCCAGTGTTTGACCACCTGCTCAGTAAAGAAATGCTTCCTAATGTCCAGTCTATGTAAAAGATCTGTGAGAAAATTATAAAGAGCTTTAGCAGTTAAAATTCAAAGTCTCCCATGCAAGCTTACTTGAAAGTTTTATCTACTTATCCATTAAATGAATATCAAAGGATTCCCTGCAGCTAAGCTAACTGACCTCATTTTACATCTTTGGCTTCATGAGTCCAAGTTCAAGCATAAGAAACTTCTTTACCCTCTTGGTGTGTTTAATCCTGGAGCATTCCAGGTATAATGTGCACATAACTCAAAAGGAATTTAAACAAAGCCATTACATTTCAAAATTTGTCTTATCCTCATTTGGCTCGGAGAATTTCAGCTGCTTTCCTTAAATGATCTGCTCACATCTGCTCTCCAGCTGAGCCGTGTTCATGCCCCACTGACCTTACCGCTGCCATGTCTGTAATCTTGCAGCTGAGAATAACCAGCAACGCACCCAGTCCCTGTAAGCATCAAGAGCCTTTCAAGAAAGAGGAGGTAGAAAAGAATCAGCCTTTCTATAACAGGGTAAAGAAGGATTTCAGAGAAAAACCATTGTTTGACTAAGGTGAGTAATGGGAGCTGCATGCCTGAAGTGCCCTGGTCCAGCTCCCTTGGGCAATGGAAACCGGAGGTGTCAGCATCTTGCAGGATTATACTCTACAACGGCAGCTGGCAGATATTTTTCTAATAGAGAGCACAGCAGCATCGTTCACACTCATTTGATTCTATTTGCTGCTGTTCCTATTCAAACTCAGCTAATCCGATCAAGTTATTTCTTGGCCCGTGCCTTAAAGCTGAATAAGTAAACACCTTTCGTAAGGTCTGAGCCCACTTGTTTCAAGTGTATGATTAAGGGCTAGACTCGAGCATTATTGTGAGAAAACTGATCTTGTTACTCAGAATTTCCAAAATCACTCACAGTTGTCTTGAAGTGGCACTTTTCCACCCAGTGTTTTACTTCCTCCATTACAAATATGTAATATGTCTGCAAAGGGTCCCAAACACCAAATATACATTTGTGTTTCAGCTGCCCTAAAAAACAGCTCTTTGAGCTGAGAATAGCTCATAATGGCACCAATTAGACACTATGATGCAAAATATTTTCTGTGGCTACCAGACCTTCTCCACAGATGTCTCTTCTTGTTTACTGTGAAGAAGACAGATGATAAATATAGTCAGCAAATGCATTTTGGACAAAGTCATGCTCATTTGTAGTATTTGCATTAAGTAACCCTAGAAGACTTATGCACCAGAGATGTTGATCCAAGTATAATTCCATTGCTGTTACACCAAGGATGGATTTGAACTATCGAAGCTTACAAATTTTTTTCAAGAATTGCTGGCACTTATGTTACTGGTATTGTTATAATATAACTGGCTTTCTTTCCTTCTTTAAAACATGACCCCTGCCAACTTCTCTTTTTCTTCTCTGAGGCACTTTTAACTTCACATCCAATATTCTCTTTTGCACTATCTTGCCCACATCACTTCTCAACTAGCTCCTCAAAAGATGCTTATTTGTTTTGAAAGCTTCAGGAATAAAAGAATATTTAAACAATTAACTGTAATCATATTCATCATTCTGCACGGTACTGCTGATATGCACTAGAAATATAATAAGAAAGCAAAACTTTCCCTCAGAAAGAAGGAAAGAGAAGATAAACACCCACAGATCTCTCTCTCATTACTTTGTTATCTCTTTAGACTGCAAATATGTCAGTCACTGGAACACTTTCATACTAGGTCATTATTGTTACACATATTGTGCACAAAGACCCAAGGCCTCATTCTGTCGTAGATAAGATATTTACACACATCCTTTTTTCCCCTTGCAGTTTATTTGCATGGCTGGCTGGATAATCAGCCATAATAACAAAATATGACTCAGCATGACTGAATGTCCACTTTCCTTTGGAGATTCTCTTGGAGGTGTTTTTTTTTTTTTTTAACTATTTAAGACCGGAAAACATGTGTCCCTCCCAGATAATATTAATGTAAAAAAGATTTGAGTAAACACAGAGACTTGGGGGAAAGGGAATGGATCAAACAGCAATGTTTCTGCTATCACGCCCTCAAAGAGGCTCTGATCTCTTTAGCCGTTCTGGCCAGTGCTGCAGAGCGCACAGTCCCCCATCACCCGCTGCAGCACGGGCAGGCAGGGATTTCTCACTGATAGTGGAGGGAAGATGCAGGACAGAAACATGTCCCACAAGGATGGGCATCCCTGAAATTAAGGACATATGGGTTTTTCTGTACATCTAAATGCTGTCTATGGATTAGTTGTGCAAGCATGCAGAACGTTTTAAAATATCCTTTATTTCACAGCTGCAATGGTCCAGTACAAAGGATCCTCCCAGTACAAGTCAAAATCAAGACTCCAATACAACCAGTAAATTAAATACATGGGTCTATCTCTCTCAAAGAATAACTCTCCTCTACTAAGTAAGTTGATGGCAGCAGTGATGGATACTGCCATCCCGCTGAGCAATCCTGGCTGTATGGATGTGGCTGACAAGGACGGCGGATCTGTACCTATAGATATCTGTGGTCCCTGGTTTTCAAGTAAGAGACCAGGCCAGCTGAAAAGGCTGCAGTGTGAGATCTCATCTCACCTGGGAAAGAGTGAAAATAGCATTGAAAAGCTTGGCCTTTCATTTAGCCAGATCCATTGGCGCATGACTTTTTTTTTAACCATCTGTGTAATTCTTAGGTGAAAATAGTGGGGTTTATTTGTGCTTTCCAGAATTAGGATAAATGTGAATTTATTACCTAGGGCTTTCCTGGCCAAAGCACCTTAAACCGTATAGCCATATACTAACAATGTCCATACTGTATTTAACACAACAAAATTAGGCTGGCCGACAAAATACACATTAAAACCAGCTGATGGAAAGAATCCTATGGTAATGTACATGCTTAAAAAACACATGGGTAAAAAGGGAGCTTGTTTCTGTGATAATCTGACTACATAATACCACCAAGGCGAGCAAGATCCCTGAGAAACATATGCAGCAGCACGAAGCCAGCAGCAGAAGTTAAAAGTGCCCATGACCTTTAGCTGGCAGTCCCAGTTTCCTCTGAATTTCACACCATGTTCAAGAAGCAAATATCATCTGTACTCCCAACCTCCTTCTTTTATGCACTGCTTTTGTGCATGTCTCCTAAAAATCACAAGCAAACTATACAATAGTTTATCCAAAACTCAAGCAGGGAAAACATTCATTTAGGCAGAGAAAAGCTAACTTCTTCTTCCTTTTCTTCCTCTCATCAGCCTTTCTGCAAAAGATCAGCAGTAAAATTCCTATCTACTTCACTGAAATTAGTATTACACCCATCCTGATTTAACACTAAAGTTTCTTCTAATTTAATTCAGTTTTGTTTTCAACAAGTGAGAATTGCAAAACAAACAAGAAATTAAAGCTGTGTCCTTAGTTATTGCTTATGTATAGCCAATGCTTCAAAGAGCCAGCAGAGTTATCGTGTAACAATTGCACGACAGGGGCACAGCACACCTAGTCCTGGACCAACTCTCAGCCCAGGACTACGCTCACCACCAAAGCTTGGCATCGGGTGGGCAGGTGCAAAACCGAGGCAGAGGATGGACAATTTGGTGCTCAGGCTGCCATCTTCCTACTGAAGCCAAAATTAATTCCTGTGCTCTGATCACATCCCAGTGGCAAAATCTGCAGCTTTGTGCTCATCCTGTGGACAAACGCTGCACGTTGTAAACCAGGATGAAGCTGGCTGTGTTTATTAGGGTTAAGCATGTTTGGCTCTCTTCAAAGTGGTTATGATCAGTGCTGTCACAAAAAGTAATCTGAAGTACCTAAGCTGCTTGCTTCTACACTGAAGCTTAAATGAATAAGAAATCAAGTACAGTACCACAAAATGCTTCTCTTCAGCCTCAGAAGCTTGTTTACCATTGCCGTAGTGGCTGAATTG
The DNA here is from genome assembly GCA_013401275.1 of Pandion haliaetus. Lineage (NCBI taxonomy): Eukaryota > Metazoa > Chordata > Aves > Accipitriformes > Pandionidae > Pandion > Pandion haliaetus. Next base: position 71,906 of record VYZV01043929.1, on the reverse strand, counting down.
CTGAATGAAATATTTACAACTATTCATGCAATCAGACTCATTTTCCTTAGGAAGTAACTGATTAGGTATCTCACATCTGTTCTTGACAATGATTTAAGCCTGTGCTGATCCATATCTAGACCTGACATGAATGTTAATGCTTTGGAAACAGTCATCCTTAATAGGAGGGTGACGACAGGCTATCTGGGTCTGGTAGCGATTGACTGCAGTTGGGAAGTTCTGTATCTACAGGTGAAGGATGACACAATCAGCCCACCAATTTTCTCTAACCTTATGACCTAGGGCTTAGGAAGCCTGGCAGGAGACAGAAGTTAGAGCAGAGCTTGATGTGGAATTATCTTAAGAACTATCTTTCTATCTCTGTCGAAAGTTTTTAATATCTCACAGATGTTTTCTTCCTCTATGCAGAGCAGCAATCCTGCTCTGCCAGACTCCGGCATTGCATGTCATCCTTCCAACAATGTTTCCCCATCAGGGCTCTCTGATTGAAGCTGCTGCAATTGTTGCAAGGCTGGGAGGAAAATCAGCTGCTAGTAAAGCTGATTGAGATGACTCCCTAATAAAGCATGACGTTCATGTCAGGAAAGACACAAAAATAAATTCCACATTTTTGCTCCAAAAATAGCTGGTTTATGGGTAAACAGTCAATGCCAATGCACTGTTAGAAACAGAGAGAGAAATGCAACATTTAGTTAATCTAATTCATCCAGCAATCCTCTTTTCCACAGGCAACTTATCACAAGAACTTACAAAAAAGCAGGGAAAAAAGTATTTATTGCAATGGCTCCAAACTCCATACCCTTCATTTCTGCATAGAGCAAGAGAGAGACCCTTGTCCCTCTCAGGTCAACTGCAAAGCTCTGCAACGTTGTGTCAAAGATGCCAATGACAAAAGAGATGATCTGTATTACTGCTCCTTCTGGTAAGGTGCATCCATTGAGATAACAGTGCTGCTTAAGTTCTGACAAGAGCAACTAGGTCAGAAGAAAACTTTTGGCAACACCTACAATCACTACAAATTTTACTTCAAGGTTAAGGAACCAAATAAAAACAACTGAAGAAAATGAACCTGCAAAGGACCTTGTAGAGCTGTAAATCAAATGTAAACAAAGTCTACAGAAGTGTCTGTACAGTAATCTCTGGAACAGTCAGGAATGCCTCATAAAAGTAGATTTCAAACACAATCCAAAGAAGATTAAACTGACAATTCATCTGTCTTAGGACTTCTATACATCATAAATTGGCATTATGCCTTCTATGTAAAGCAGCTCATTATCTGATTTATTCACTGATACCTCTTCTTATTTAAACAATTCAAACCGGACTGTATTAGAAAATCCTAGAATAGTTTTCTTGCCACTGCAGCTTTTGAAATAAGATGATGATTTATATTTATAAAATTTTGCTTACTGTGCAATCAAATTCATGTTAATATAATACACTATTTCTAAGGACAATTTTTAAGAAAGATGCTATTCCAGCTGGATCACTTATTAGTATTCATATGCTTTCCTTCCAAAAAAAAAAAAAAAACCAAACCCCACAGAAGTTGTTCTTCTTTGCATTAATCTTTTTTCCATCCTTCAAGAGAAAACAGAGATTCTGCTCTAGTCACAACAGCCTACTAACAACAAACTAATCAGTCTAACACTCTAGATCTTGATAGCTTTACTAGTTGCCTTTTTAACTATGAATATACCCAAGATAAGGAATTCAGCTCCAGATTCGAAACATGTGCCCCGGATAAGACAAAGTTCTGATTCAGCCTCACTTCTTTTTTCCAAATGGTTTAGGGGCAACTTTAGCCCACTGCATTTATTGTTCTCCCATTTTAGGCAGTGGACCTTTGCCCTATCCAGACAGTATATCAGGACTGTTGCAGAATCATATACACTCTCCTGCTCTAACAACCTTCTTCTGGGACCTTCTCCTTCCAAACTCTGAACTATTTCCAGAAAGCAGAAAAACAGAGTTGTAGACAATTTTCCCATGTAGCACAATTTTCAGCAAGGGTTCCCGAGTTGTGCAAAGTTCCCCAAATAATGGACTTCTGCTCTGGGCTCGGTGAGACACAGATACCAGGAGGTCTTGCAGTTGAAGAGCTAAGTCCCAAGAGATGTGAAGATGCCCCAGATAAGACAGTGATTTAGCTTCATAGAAGTCTGTGCTCCAGGAGAATGAGCAATGAGAATTGTCTGTCTCAGGACTGGCACCCAAGGGCCAATGTATACTCCCTCTGCAATTACACATCTCCACATCACTGCTGCCATGTGGGAGGCTAACCCCAGAGCTTGTGATGGAAAGAAAATAAAGCAACTCACTTTTTCTACGTTGACACATTGTCTCCACTAATGACAAGGCTCAGCCCTCTACAATAAGCAAGATTAAGTAGAAAATATAGGTGTTAAGATTAGCACAAAGTTTATTAATGCTTCCTACTCTGCCCCTTCCATTAAAAGCCTGCCCCAAAATGAAGCCATTCCAATTATTCTATTTGAGAGAAAAAACAAACTGTTGATATTCTTCTTTAATACCTACATCAGTACTGGAGTCAACCAAAGTCCCACCTTTTTGCCACCCATGACTCACTTAACGCACACACTTAATACATCGCTTAATAAAATTTGAGTGGAAACAGTTTGATCAGAGTGAATATTTTCAGTTTACTGTAAATCGTGCCGGTGTACATTGCACTCAAAGACAGGACTAACAGGTTTATGGCCAAACTTCCTCAGCAAGGGGTGTAACCCTCCCCAGCTATTACAGCCTCTCTAATTGCTGCGTTTGCTGTGGCAAGCCAACAGTGGACCAAACACACAGCATCCTCCTCTACACATAAAAACTTATTTGCAGTTTGTGCAGTAAAGCCTTAAACAGCCTAACCCCAAGGGCTGACTCCCAGGGACATTTATTTTTCTCTCTGGCTGATGCTCTGGCAGAGGTCCTCACTGCACAGAAGCTGATGGAAGTTCAACCTTTGCCTTCGTCAGGGCCAAGGGTTCATCTCATCCCCTTCAGATAAAGCCTCTGCATTTGCCTCAGAATCTTCCTATAATGCTGCCATGTCTATGCAAAATAATTAATGGCAATGGGAGCTATTAGCAGGTCATCTACCGTTCATTTATTTCTCAAAAAAATGGTTTATTTACTACATTGCTTATGGTCAAAACTTTATTGTCCTGAAGCAACGTGCCACACTGTGCTGCGAGTTAAAACAAGATTAAAGTAGGCTGAGCCCAGAAGAGAACAAACCAACCTTATTAATTTCTTTTAAGCATGTGTGTATGCGTGTGTTTGTGGGCTGAACAGATGAAGCAAGAGAGGAGATTAGCATTTTTATGGATATGATTCCTGCCATTGCTACATACTTGAAAATCTTGCCTAAGCTTGGGCAGTTTGTAAACAAGAATAAACACACCTACAAATATCTTTGCGTTTATCTATTAGTTAATAAATTAATCAGTCTGCCTATAGCTGGCATTCAACAAAGGACCTCACACTGACTTACAGACCACCCGTAGGTGAGGGGGAATGCTAACCATGGGGTGGCAGAGGCCCACCGTAAGTGTCTGCTGAGCCACGACACTGCTGTCGGGAATTGAGGGGCTTGCCTAAATCCCTGCCCAGAGAGCGGTGCAGGTGGCAACTGCAGGTACAACACAGCTAGCCACAGTACTAGGTGTAAAACTCCACGCGCTTCTATTTCATGCAACAGGTCCCTGAGAAGCAGCCCTGGAGGACCGAGGCCCCAGAAGCTGACAGAGGTTGATGTGCAGGGTGGCACAGCCCTCCACGCCAGCTGAGCAGAGGCACAGGGAAGACCAAGCCCTTTGCTCTCCCTGCCTGCTCAGGACCCCCAGGTGCTAGGGACCCGGCAGGAGGGTGGCACAGCTGTCCCCAGTCCACCTACTCCGCAAAGGTCAGGTAGCACTAGTGTTCAAGGCAGCTGTTAGCCAGTGTCACCTCTTCAATCATATCCAGAACATGTACATCACCAGCACACCATCCTATGCTCATCTTCCACCACCATCAACAGCAGGCCATTTCCAACTGCTCACGTGTGAACTTGTGTGTGTGTATCAGTCCTCCAAAGTTAGAGCTCCAAGGTCTTGCTCTGCCTCCCTTCGCTCCCTCCTAAGGGAAGATATATTTTACAGTGTTCTCTGTGACAATGTTTAGTGAGCCTCTTGGTTGCCATAGTGTTAGGCACTAAAGAAATGTCGACAAATTAATCAATTATAAAATTGTGTTTGCCTAAGAATACAAGTCACAGTCAGATGATTCAACACATTTCAACAGCTCTGTGGAGTTTGGTTAACACACTTCCTCTTCTACCATCTCAATATTATCCTCATCTGCACTGTCATTTCTCCATATTTCAATTTCTCTTTACAGGCAGTTTAGCAGGTATGTGATCTCTGCTTCAGGCTACGTCAAGCTGTTTTCCTTCTTGCTTGCCTGCTTGCTTTCTGTCTTTTTTTTTTTTCCTTTACTTTTCTCTTTCTTGTAATAAGATGCACATTATACATTCAACTTTCCTGTAACAAAATGGTATTTTTAAAATTACTAATCCATCACTAATGGTCAGCAATTGCTTCTTTCTTCTAGATGTTATCCTGCACAATTTACAGAATTTTGCTCCTATCAGCACAAAAGCAGAGCTGATTTTAAGTCCAGCTTTGCAACTTGTTTTACGAATAACAGGTAGAAAGGGAACACCAACCTCAGCACTCCAGTCTGAGAAAACAACACTATTAATGGCTACTTCACAACATCTCTTCAACCTGCCAAGAAGCACCAGGAGCCCCAGAACACATCCTCACATAGTACAACAAAATTATGATAGACATCGGAAACACAAAAGATTAAACTGTGTTGTGACACAGAAAAGGGCAGGTGAAGATCACTGCCAGTGCTGCATGTCCTTGTATCCACACAAAGTCCATTAAACAACGCTAGCAACAGATCCCAGAAAATACACCATGAAGTACAATATGGTTACTGGCAACAAAACCTGAAGGAAAAACACCTCTCCGGCCCACAATCTGATGAACAGGTTAAACCAGGAAGCGTGCCAGAAAAAAATGCAGGCAATTGTGTCCCTCTAATGCTACATGGAGTCTCTGCATTGCACATTTGCAAGGTCTAGTGCTTGAAAGGAAGGCAAATATGGGAAAAAAAAATATTCAAATCTGCAGCAACAGGGAAAATTCATTCTTGCCTTGGCTCCCAAGAAAACAGAAGAAGCCTTGATGCATGGGGTTAATAGTGCAAACAAAACCAGGTCCATTCTCCTTTCAACCTTACATTAAAAATACGACTATACTGGAGACCAAAGGACAAACTCTGCAAACCTAATTTCCTATCTCCAGGAACTCTCTAATTTAATTGTATAATCTCTTTTATAAGATTATCAAGATCTATCTCAAAACTACCCTAATTGAAAGACTATTACACAACTTCAATCCTTAGGTAGCTAGAAGTTTTCTTCTAATTTCCCATCCAAATTTATTCACGACCAACTTAGACAATTTGATCTTGTGCGGATGCTATCTTTTGACTTAGTTTTTCTGCCTTCTTGCTATTTAGTCCCAACTGTGTGTAGAAAGACCTACTGTAGCCTGTTCCTTCATTTGTTGAACTGGCCAGAGCTAAACAAATTATGCTCTTTAACCTCACTTCATACAACAGACGGTCCATTTGTATAATCACATCTCCAGCCCTCTTACTGTTGCAATTTAACATTTTCTTGACTGTGGTGTCCAGAGCTATGCAAAATCCCAATGGGCTACTCCATGAGCAATGGAAAGCTCTTGTACCGACGCTCTGTATGATGATTTGTACAATGATAATATCACACTTCCCTGAATCTCTCATACTATTTTCCTTTGATATCCAAGGATGTCATTGGTTTCCTTCACAGCTGTATCTCACTGCTTGCTCGCAGGTATCTCCTGACCAGCCAGTGCATCCACATCTCTCCTTTCTGTCACAGACAGCTGACGAGCTCCTGTTTCACACTGGAAATTCTTGTTACTGGTCTCCACGCTTAGAACTTTGCATGACTTTGCACTCAGCACTATTAAATGTCATTTTATTTCTATCACTCTGATCAACAAAGTCATCTAAATTCCTTGCATATGATAATCTGATCCTCCTCCATATTGACAATACCTCCCAACTTTGTGTCATCCCGCACAGCTCCTGGGCACACACCCAGACCCTACCCACAGGTCAGAGCAGCTCCATTCAACAGGCGCAAGCCTGGCCCCCAGGAAGCAACAGCACTAATCTCTCTCCATCCTGATTACTTTCTTTGAATACCTCTCTCCACTCAGACAATTTTACGTGCATGCAACTGTTATACCTTTTTCTTAGCCAGCTCCTTTTCCACCTTGTGATTCTTGTATTAAACCACCATCTTCATTTTAAGCAATAATGTCCTGTGGGGCATGGTATCAAATGCTTGGGTTTAGATAAATTACATTCCTGCCTTACCCCACCTAAATAATCTGTTATACAAAAAAGATGTTAGATTAGTGTAGCACAATCCATCTTTGATAAAATCTTGTTGTAATTTAGCCTGCTTCCTCATTATTTCCATGTCTAATTATTCTTTCCGACAAAATATGTCACAAGACACTGTGTACTGTTGCATTCAAACCAGCAGGCCTATAGTTCCCTACATCACTTTTTTATTTTTTGACTGTATAGGGACTCCGTGTACAGGATGCAAATGCTTCCCCTCTTCTGCAGCTGAAGAGCCATGGGAGAGCCTGGCTGCAAGCCGTGCAAGCCTTGGGCCACTGCTGCCAGTATTCCAGGACTGGGATTATTGGCACTTCTTCATCTGTCTTACTAAGACACTGAAGTTTTGCTTGTTTTCTTGGTTGGTTTTTTTTTTTAACTTTGCTATGAATAGCTTTCAGTCTCCTGCAGATTTGTTAGTAATTACACTCTGTTCCAGATTCTACAGAAGGTTCTGCTTTCATGAGAAAGTTGTGTCATTATTTAGAGACATCAGTTCTCCTTTCAGTTAAGGCACAGCTAATTTCAATTCTGTGTAAATTGACTAAGTGCAGGTTTTGGTTGAACCCAAATAAGTTCATTCAAACCAAAATAAGAATGTCCTTATGCGAGGTCACATCAGGTTAATCAAATCACTTTAAAAAACAGACTTAAACTAAATTGGTGTAATCTCCCCATGTAGACAAGGCCAAAGCCAATAATGGAATATGAAGTAGGTCAAAGTCTCTAACTGTACACACCTCTGCGGTTTGACTGAATCTGGCGCTTCTGAGGCTGAGCAGATGTGCAGCCAGCAAGCCCAGCTGTGTACAGAGCAGTTGTCGAGGCCTCACCACCACCTCAACCTCACATAAAAATGGGACTCAAATGGGACTGGAGTGATAAAAAAGAGGCTTTTGCAAGGCTCCTGCACAGGGGTACCGTTCGTTCAGCACACAGGCCACAGGGCAAGAAGTCATGCTGCGCTACAAAGTCCTGCATGCACCAAAAGCGGCAGAGAAGTAAGGAAAGAAGGAGAAATGGCCTCAGCCTGGGCAGCAGAACGGGACAGACACGGCAGAGCTGCAGCCAGGTGAGCCCCGCTGGCTGTGGCTATGCCAACGGGCACAGAGTCACTATTGCAGCGGGACGACATGGGGCACCTTGAGCAGAGCGTGGCCTTAGGTGAACACAGATATGTGTGAAAGAAGGGTGTCATCCAAGTCTTAACAAATAAATACAGGTTTTATTCCCGACTGACTTCCTTAATAGAGATTTCAACTGAAGTGATACAGAGGTGAATCATTTTAATAATACCAGCAAAGACTGGTCCATACTATTTTGGGTTTTATAGGTTTACTATGTTGGTTAAAGCCATATTATTCCACTAGAATCCATAACTGTTCCAGTACAAGCCTGGATTCAGTTGTTCTGGTATAGGCACATAGCTTATTCCTCCATTCTTGAAAGAATGAGCTATGTTGGCATCAAAACCTTTCTATCATTACATGTGAATCTTGGGAGGTTGCGTAATTTAAGGCAAAACAACGCAACTTCTGTGCATAGACAAGCCCTAGCTCCAAACTGTAAAGACATCCTACCAATGTTTTGATACTACTAATGAGCTGAAGTTGGATTCGACATCAGTATCTCTGAAATGTAACGCTGCTTCCAACACCATGAGACTTTAATTATGAACTACTCATTTGCTAATTTTAATCTTTAACCCTGAGCTATTTTTGAGTACTTGATGTGTCTTAAACCAGGGAAATAATTTAATCAGACATAGTCCGAGTGGCTAAAAACCAGAAACCGTCACATACCTTACTGCCAAAGTTCACGGAAGTTTGCAGTTTATCAAAAAAATTTCAAACCAATTTTACTTTTTCCTCTAGATAAGTAACTCTAATCCACAGCTCTGAATGAACAGAATAAATGAGCAGTAAGCAACCACTCCTAAAGCCGTTTGCATTTTTCCTATTACACCTTCCAGAAAAATTCTAAAGGTTTAGCAGTAAACGTGCTTAGCCCAAGAGATACGAATGCCTCCCTTCCACACAAACTTCCACTTTTGGCTTAACCCCTAAGCCTCCTCTCCTCATTAGTGCTTACTGCATTTGTCAGAACTTCGTCAGCAACAGAGCCCTGAGTGCTGTTCTTATGGCACATCAGTGCACAGGGTGCTCTGTTCCTCCGCGGTGCATCGCTCACCCACTCACTGGTTTACTCTGATTAGCACATTACAGAAAAAAATATCTTTTTTTTAAAATACAGTTTCTAGAAAACCAAAAATCCAAATGGCTTTTTCTGACTGGCTAACTACAGTGAGGCGTTGTAGCCTAGGAAGTTTGTAAAAATTACATAAATGCCCAACCAAAACAGCACATGTTGGAGTATGTTCAGTACAAGGGGTTCACACCGCATACTCCTGAAATTATCTGCTGCTTCAAACAGCGCTCGTAGGACCTCCGAGGACTGTAAAGCCTACGTACCAAAACCACGAAGAGCTGCCTCTTTAAGGCAAGTTCCCATTTCCAGGGCAAGGGATTAGCGAGCAGTGATCCAGCAAAATGAGGACAGGGGGGCACCGCCATTCTGCCTAAAAATGAAGCGATGCACCCTCGCAGGCGGGCAAAGCATGGGACATTTTAACAGCTTTGGTTTCAGGTACGTTAGCTCCAAGGCTACTCCCCTGCTGAAGAAGACAACTTCATTCAGGGATCAGGGCTAGTTGGCACTCAGGTGCCCCAAAACTTCTGCCCCGAAAAAGGGACTGCTGTGCTGGACTTCTCCAAAACCCACTGAGGAGCCTCCTGCCTTCGGGGACTGTGGCATTTTACAAAGGACAAGTGCTCTCTAAAGCACCTGTGACACCTCATTTATGAATCACGCAGGGCTCAGCTTTCAACTGTGCTCCCAGTGCAAGCTACCCAGAGCAATCGGTTTGCAATTTCTGCCTTTAAGGACCAAGGCTTGGAGTTGTCATTCACAAATCCACAGCTGAAACACACGAGGGACTTTCAAAGCCTTCCTAATTCCCCGCTTATAATGTAAACAGTCTGTAAAATCAAATGACACAATAACCCTGGTGGGAGGAGCAACTTTTCAACCTGGATTTTAGATGCTATCTTTAGGTGCAAGACTAGGTTCGGAAGCTTTTCCCCACCGTGTTTTTTCAGACAAACGCATTCCCAGAGCGACAGAACTTCCAAGACAGAAGGAGAAAACTGCCATCAGGCCCATTTTAGCCTCCAGCAAACCGGTCGTGTGTGTCCCCAGCTCTCCGTTGTGCTCACTCCCGCGCCTGTCCCCGAGCCGGTCCGCAACCTGGGCTCCGCGGGCACCGGCGGAGCGGCCGGG
>VYZV01043929.1:20877-60753 GCA_013401275.1 Pandion haliaetus | reverse complement strand
CCTTTCCTCTCCTGTAGTTATTTTCCCTCCTCTCCAGGGACAGTGGGTTGCTCTTTCCCCCCTTCCCGCGGCAACAACCGTGCCCAGCTCCGGGCGAGGAGCCGGTGGCGGGATGCAGCGGGTCCCGCCGGCCCTGCCGCGGGAGACAGAGTCGGAGGCGGGGCCGCTTTTCCCTTGTTCCATTAGGTAATGCTGATTGCCGGGGATTATTCGATTTATACTTCCCTTGCTTCTGGAAGCAGTGGATACCAAAAGCTGTGGCACCGAGACTGGTCTCCAGCCTCCTCCTTTCCCCTCTCGAGGTCCTGCGGGAGGGGATCGGTGCTCGCTGGGTGCTGCAGCGGGAGACGCAGAGCGTGCTGTGCCACAGTTGGGGTCACCTGGGGGAACGGGGGGCTGGGGGCTTCGCTCCCTGACCCAGGCCCCAGGGTGCTGCACGTAGCTGCATCATGTAACCGCCTTCCAAGACTGGAACTAACAAGTTAGATTTTTTTCTGGTGGGTATTTTTGGGTGGGGGGTGGTTCCCCCCCTTCCCTCCCCCCAACTCCTCTTTGGAAAGCTGCTCCTCAACCTGTGCAATGCTGGGAGATCTGCTCCTTCTGGGAGTGCGTTCCTGCCCAGTAGCCCTTTCCCATAACTGGCATACCTGACCCCTGGCTTTCTTTGCTCAGCCAAAATTCCTGTTCCTCTCCCAGCCCTCGTTCTGCCAGAGGAAGGGGGCAGATGGGCAGCCTGCCTGCATGGCCCTGTCCCCTGCGTGTGCCAGTGCCCCAAAGCACAGCACAGGAGACAAAAGCAGAACCAAAAAGGGGACAGCGGACAAAAAGGCTTTACTATGAGGTTTTTAATATAAACTTGATGCCACTGAGAAAGGGAAGTGACGTTGTTATAGCAATAACCCTGAGGAACATCGGCTATTATTGATGAAGACAAGAGAAAGGGCACCTTTGCATGCAGATAATATTTCTTATTTTCTTTCTTATCAGAGGAAAAGCAAACAGCGTGGATGTGCTGACTGCCACAAGTGGCAGATCTCATTTTCCCACTAGAGCGGGTTTTTGAGGCACGCAGCCTCGTTGCACAAAACACAGCAACCCTTCCCTCATTCATGTGGGAAAAGTCCTTCTTGCCCTTTTTCAGGCAGGGTGCAAACAGGTATCACATGCAACATTTCTCTCCTTTTTTACTCAAGTTAAAGTGAAGGTGTGTCTCTGCAGCCTGCAGTGCAGCCCTGTCAGCCGAGTGATGGTCATGAGGAGGATGCCATTGCCCACCTCTGTGGGCACGTAGGTACACCTTTGGGGAATTACATCAGGAATAAAGAGAATACCACACTCTGCAACTGAGGCACTTCAGATTAAGCACTCGCGGATGGACGCCGTGGGCAGCGCAGGCAGGATGTGGCCCCAGAGGGGCTGGGCTGGGGCTGGGGCAGGTTTCCCCTTGAGGCACCAGGTGCCACAGCCATTGTTGGGTGTAGTGTCTGCACTGGGACACTTCCAAGGCCACCCCCCATCCCACAAGCCTGGCAGGCACAGCAAACAACATCAACGCTCTCTTCTAATAAAACAAAACACTCGGAAATACCACTTTACACATTAATTGCAACAACATGATTTTCGGACCAGAAATTGTGTTTTATTTGAAGTGTTTCAAACAACTCCCCTGCAGCTCCTGGCAGGTAGAGACAGCAGACTGGGTGAACACAGGGGCTGCTCCTCCTATAGCAATGCTGAAAGAGTTTTCATGTCGATGACTTTAATTATCTCATATAGAGGAACACACTTGCCAGTAAGATCCTTCCAAAAGTTAAAAAAGAACAGAGACACAGACGTTTCTGACACGACAAAATTCACACGTTGCTCAGCAAGCTGCGGTGTTGGATAGCTTTGGCTATACTCTGCGATGGTTGGCATAGCCTCAGATTTGTTTATATTACTAGTTTTTAACAATGCTGTGTTGCAAAGACATACCAGCAGCAATAAAACCAAGAGAAAATGGTTTTGGCTGGAAAATAAGAACAGCAAAGCATCCCTCTCCCTCTCCCTCTCTCTCTCTCTCTCTCTCTAAACCAGCCTGTCCCTGCTGCACTCACCCAGCGGACTGGAGATTCCTGCAGCCTGGCAGGCACCATAAAGGAATAACATAATTAAACAAAGAAATAGAGGGATAGCTTGGGCTGTATTTTGCAAAATCACACTCCCATGCATAGTGTTTCATCCGGAGCAAAGGGTTGTCCAAACTAGCCTTTAAATTACATATTGCAAAAATTCATAGCCAGGAAATGTTTGCATCGTGCAGTGCTAAGTCAAGAACCAGCACCGGTACAGGATCAGACACCTCAGCCTCGTCTGACTCTGGAGTGTGCACGGAAATGGAACATGATGTTCTCACTCTTCACGCAGCAGTAACCGTGAGTCTTGGGATAATGCAAACCAAAAGGAAAGAGAAGAATAGAGACAACAAATTGGAAAAAATACGCTTGCCTTGATCCAAAGAGGCTGGTTCTGTGCAGGTTTTGCTGTGACTCCGGGATGCAGCAGCAAACGGAGAGTTGAAGAGGCCAAGCCTGCACAGCACCTGCCATGGGACCGTGCATGCGAGGCTGGTGGGAGCCCCGTTCCCAGTGCTGCCCAAGGCAGGGACATGGCATTAATTGTGGCAGTGCTATTGCACAACACCGTTGCCTTGACACCGTGTCATGTAAAGATTTTAAACTGCCTCTTTATTAGTCATCCTCTATTCATTTTAATTGTACCTGATAAACAGGGCCATTTCACCTTTGTGTTCTAGTGTATGCACTTATCTTGCATATTTATATCACCCAAGAGACTTTCAATCTTTTACTGTAGCGTTGGTAGATGCAGAGGAATGAGCAGGCATTGCCGTCACAGCCTGCTGGTGTTCTCTTGCATTTGCTCGCTACTTTTTCAGACCTCTGCTCTCCCAGTGTGGGGATCTCCACAGGTCCTTGATCCTGGCACTGAAAATGTTCAGGCAGAGGCTTAGGTCAATGCATGGGAACCAATAAGAAGGGATAGGCTGAGTGAAACATGCACCTAAGTTTTTTTCAGGACCAAGTGCTGTTGCTGTGTGCTTAACACCACAGGACTCACTTTGATCTTCTCCGAGGACAGAATTTTCTGTGGATTAAATTCTTGCCTCTGAATTATGGTATTGGTTATTTAACAAAATCAAAGTTGGGGGATGAATAAATAATTATTGGATTTAATGTAAAGAATACAGTTGGAGTTTCTGGAATATTTTAGTCACATTTTCTTGCAACATAAAAATATACTGCCCAAGAGTTTACCTATGTGAAACTGTCCCTGCAACCCTTTATCTATCCTTATGTTTGTGAATTCTAAAGTTTCACTGAAAACTCCTGGAAATAGCAGTGCATTTTCCTTTCTGTGGTGCTATGGCCTTCTCCTCATCCCAAACAACCCCTATGCTTGCAGTGGGGGGAAGGAAATGCATTTTGGCCAGGCATAACTCTGCCACCTGTAAGAGAACCGCAGTCAGGCTTTGCAGCAGCTTCTCCAGCACCCCGGAGCACTGCTGGCATTGCTGCTGCACTGCGGGGACTGTTTGCTTAGAGGTCACATCTCTGCTTCAAGCAACACCCTACATTAGAGTCCTTCTGCCTCTGGAGATGCATCTGGTCTCTGGGCTTATATAGTTTCACCTTCATTTTCTCCTGTTAAAAAGACTCAAAACATAAAATTCAGGTTTGCACCACAATCATGTGAGAAGATGGGTAAAATCCCATTCTCATTTAAGTTCAGAAAAAGGAATGGAAACTCCATTAAAGGCAGAGCAAAAACCACATTTACTCCAGTGTAAATAGGGTTTCCCCCTTAGCATAAAATCTTGCATTCCTGTGGGCTGGAAGGAGCTACTTGCTGCCCTACCCAGCATCTTCGAGTGCCACTTTGAATCTGTATGCAACTGCTTAAAAGGATTAGGAATATAAATTAGTTAATCACCATTTAGGACAAAATTCCACCTAAGCATTTCAGAACCAACAGGAATATTTTCAAGTCTATCATCCAGCACCTTATTTTGTAGAAAATTATTTAAGATGGTTCTTGTAGAGGCAAGATTGGTATCCAAATTTTGCATGTATATCTAAGGCCCTGTATTTCCTTGTGCTGGAGTAATAGCACAGCCAGATAAATGGATTTATTTGAAAAGCTGAGAGGTACCCAAGTCAGACATCTGGCCAGGAAAAAGTGTGAAAGAATACTTTTAATGTGGCTGATCATACTTGCAACAATAATTATTATTTTTATAAATGAAACAGTATTCTCTCTTAACTGCACTAAAATATTCTCTGATAAGTATTATTGTGATCTGTTATCCTGCCTAACTCGAAGTGGGGAAAAAAACTTGCGCAAAGAAGAGCATGGCTACCTTCCTCTGCCCGTATCTCTCTGTGAGAGCATACACTGACTCTAAAGCTCTTTGACCACATTTTAGCTTGATCCTGTAGGCTTATGTACCTATGAATTAGTTTTCTTTGATGCTGGGTTCATATCTTTTGGAGACTGTGCTGAAGATAAGTTCAGCCTGCTGCATTTAAATACGGGTTAAGTGGGCACAGGCAATAATCACCTCTGATTAGTATAATCAGCTACTGAGGAGCCCCATGAACAGAGACATAAAATAGAAACTTAATAATAATCCCCCTGAATTCAGCAGTCAGAGGACAAATGGGCAGAGGGAGCACCAGACAATGGCAACAGCTGTACTAGTATCACCATGGATGAAGCATAGAGGAAGAACAGGCAAGTCAGTGCAGAATTACTGTTCACCATCTGCAAGTGCATCCTTCCTAATAAATCACAGTTGTCACTAATTAGCACATTAAATCCACATTGATAAACGGGGATATTTCCTATTAATACTTCTGCTGATGCTAAGCTGTATTCATACAAGGTGGTAACACTTTAAAGCATCCCTCTGGTATTTGCCCGTTCTTAGTTACTTGATCCCAACATAGCAGTTGGGAATTCTGCAGGTCAACTACTCCTTGCACTGCAAAGTTTCCACTTCTCCTCTCTGGCTTTTATGCAGAGCAAATGCAACATTAACAATGTCATCTGACAGAGTTTTCAACATCATGGGTTAGAGCAGCACCATCTGACTCCAAGACAAGAAGCAATGTGCTCCTGGCCAAACATGGCAGAGGGAAAGCTGTCCTTGCCACCTGATCTTCCTGCTACAACCCAGGGTCTGACCAGATGCCACAGTTACACATGTGGGTGACAAAGGACCATGTGTTGGGAGGGCCTAGCAGGCTGTGCTGAGACAGGAGCTGCCTCCATCCGTACCTTCCCACCCATCTCCCAGCTACTGACATTCACCTTTTTAACTCTGGCTGGACTGGTCTGCAGCCAGAGGGCTCCCAACTACACCCTAATCTCCTTTGGAAACTGGGTAACTGGGATGGAGAGTGGCATTAGAATGCCTGTGACCTGCAGGCACAAAGTACTGCAGTTCCTGCCACTCCATTCGCCTCCTGTGCAGTCTTGCTGATGGGGAGACCTCCCTCTGCAAAACCACATGCAACAGGGTGTTGAGAGAAGCTATTGCCTGATTTTGCTGTGTAAGGACAGTAAAATCTTCCTTTCCAAGGCAAAGTGACCAGTGTGGTCCTTTCCCAGCTCTGCAGCTGGTACAAGAAGACGTTAAAATCAAGACTGCTGAAGACCATGGAAGGACCCAGTAGAAAGCAGACAGGGTATTTGCATTTAGGAGACCGTGGGATTGCCAGTCCTTCTACCACACCCTGATTGGCACAGACTGAAAAAACAATACATATATATCTGTGTACGTATCTGATACCATGCAAGCTCACTCACTGCAGTTGCATGTACTTAACCACCAAGGAAAGACTAGGCATAGTTTGACAGTCACCCAGATTATAAATGTCAAGCGGTGGCTTCTTAAGCACAAGCTGTGCCGGTGGTTCTTCAGAAAAATTGAGCAGCCTGATTTGTCTCGAGGGACCACTGACAACACAACCCAGACGCTAAAAAGGGCAGGCGCCCAGAGCACAGGCCCCAGGGCACAGCTCTCCAAACACCTCCCTTAATGGTCTTTTAGGATACACAGGAAAGAAAATGTGTGTCCTTGATCCCAAGTGCACCAAAGTCAACAGGGTTCTTGTGTAACTTCCAC
Source organism: Pandion haliaetus (assembly GCA_013401275.1). Lineage (NCBI taxonomy): Eukaryota > Metazoa > Chordata > Aves > Accipitriformes > Pandionidae > Pandion > Pandion haliaetus. The sequence continues at coordinate 54,566 of VYZV01043929.1, read as the reverse complement.
TGTTTTCCTTCTGCCTTTTTAAAAAACACAGAAACCTTCTAAATAAATTCATGAATGCATAGAACAAGTGGCCTGATATTCAACAGAGATTTTACCCTGGGAGCACGTTGGACTGAAAGCATCACGTGTTGCTGATGCTGTGCCGCTGTGCTCATACCTAAACAAAAGCAAGTGAAAACGCAAGTCTGCAAGACTTTATCACTGGGTTTTACCACTAAATGATACTAAAATGTGTCAGAAAATACTCAGAACTGCGTGGGATGTTACTGCACCCTCTACTCACAGAAATGCACATGTTTTTTCTGGGCATACGGGAGGTGCTGAACACCATCAATGAATTGACTGTGATGTTAGAAACCAGTATTATGTGACAGATTTTGTCTACAAGCAGTGTTGCAAAAAGTCAGTCCTGATAAGTGGAAACAAACCCTTGACTGGTCTGGTGAAATCAGTTTCTATCATGCAGCTATAAATGACTGACAGCATTTTTGAGTGTCTACGGAAAATGAATATGTAAGACGATTGGAATTTCCTCATCTAAACAGGAATATCAAGATCAGTTTTGGCCAGGGCTTGTGAATGACGGGCTGGGACCAGAGAGAGGAGCTGTCTAATGAATGTGCTTGTCATGAAACTTGGGACACATTTTGCAGAAGCAAGACACATGCGAAATGGCTTGGATTTTTTTCTTTAGCCAGCTTGTCTCTTTTCTTGGCCCCAGTATGGTGGTGACCATTCAGGCAGTTAAGTACTGCCACCCTTCTCATCCTGACTGCAAGACCCTCCATCTCACCCCTGACTGTCTTAGCAACAGATCCTGCTGGTCTCCTCCACATCAAGAAACCCCCTCTGTCTTCTTACTCCAGGGGAGCATCCATCTTCCGTCATGAGCCAAGCAGCACCTTCCCAGCCCATTTGCAGGCAGCTGGGCAAGCCTGAGGAGATTTTTGGTTGGAGTTGTTTGTTTGTTTGTTTGTTTTTCCAGAAAAATGGTTCCTAGTTGTTTTGCCCTAACCAACTTGTCAAGTTGCAGTGTTTCTCACAGGCATCATCCACCTTTGTACCCAATTTTGCATTCAGCAGAGTGTACAAAAAATATGGTTCTGCAGTGCAGAGCCCAGGGCTTCTCAGAGCACTGCAAAATAACTGTTTAGGAAAATGCTGGTTTACAACAAATTTCTTTTCATGAAAGTGAAAGACTGTCCTGCTTTGGAGCATCATTGCTTTTATAGTGACCTCTCCTAGTTCCCCCCAGTTTTCATCCTCCCCTTGTCCCTTTAATACATCTGCCTGCCCTTAGCACTGGTGGTGGTGCTAGTTTGCAGAATAATAAGTCATTTCATCTGAGGAAAAACAAGCAAGAGAGACTCCAAAAATAAATTTTTAAAAAGTGCATTGTTTCCTGTAGAGCTTCAGTCCTTTCACTTGCAAAACTTTGGTTGACCTGCATCGGACAGCACTTGCACGAAGTGCTACAAAACCAGCACTCTCTGCAGGTTTGCTGCCCTGTCATCATGTCCTTCAGTTAATTCAGACACCATGCAGTCGTACGTACGCAGCACAGATAGTGTCACTAGCGTAGCAACCGGTGGGTGAATCATAATGAAACTATGAAGAGAAAACATGTCACAAACCAAAGGAAAAGCTTGCTTTTCAGTGGAGTGTTTCATCTACAGAAGAGTGCTCAAGTTAAGGATGCCGATGAGAGAATTAACTTGTCCCCTGGTCACTTAATGCAGCTTTTTATGCAGTTGTTTTCTGGTTCTGTTGCTATGGAAAATATGAATACTCGCCACAACAACTGCAGCAGAGCGTGGCACACAATCCACTTCACACAGAGCATCTTCTTAAGGAACTGCTGCCATTCATACATCCTACAAAATTCTGTGTCCTTGAGAGCAATTCAGTGTGGGGTTTTCAGGCACAGTGATTAATTCTTCTGCATTTTACAGTGGGATATTGCCTGGTGTCTAATATTATTTATTACTTGATTCTTACACAGCCCTTTCAGTATTACATCTGAAAGTACTTTGCAAAGGTAATCCTTACAAAAAAATACTCTGCTTTTTTTACAGATAAGCAATTCAGGCAAAAATTTCCACATAAGGCCGCACAGCACAGCAGTATCAGGACTGGCATTTGCACCCATGTCACTTGGGCCAGTACTTTAGGATAACAGGAGCATGGCTCTCATTGCAACAGGGTGGGATGACCCTATGAACTCTGCAGCCAAAATTTGTACCATGAGGACAAAACACCTGCTGGGGAAAATTTCAGGAAGCTCAGTGCATCCATATCTCTGATTAAACAGGAGCAACACACCACAGTGCTCTCACTTGACCCTTGGTTTGTGGGGCGACTGCAGGCTCATGACTGCTGGCTACTGTAGGCAGCCTTGGGGATGAAGGGCACTCCCCGTGCCAGCCAGTATGCTGCAGGAAAAGGATTACACGCCTTGTAAGGTTTTGTTCCAGAAGATGCTTCTGGAAACATCCTTCCCCATTTGCATGGAGGAGTTATGCATGCTGCTGATCCAAGCTGTGCACACCGGAATAAAGTACGCACTGTCCTTGTTTTGTTCACCCTGGTCAACCCGTAGCTCCAAACAGCCTGCAAGCCCACGCTTCGCTTTGGCAGACGTGTTTCCTTGTGCCGAATCGCATGCTGCTCCCTAGGGCAGAGACCCACCGCTCCCCGATAGGCATGGGCTGTGAGCACAGTGCGAACAAACGCTGCAAAGTTAGATGGCTGGGTTGCACTTACTTTATGATATGAACTCATTGAAGCTCTGTCCTGCCTTGTCTATTAGTGGGGCATGGAGTTTTCTGAAGTTATTTGCTTTAAAATGATTTCTGGAGGGGGAAACAAAACCCCGACCCAACAAATTGTGATCAAGAGTTATGAGTAACCTCGAACACAAAGAAAGTGCTCAGAGTAAATATGTGGCTGAGAAAACCATTACCAACCCAGACGATAATCATTCTGGCTATTTACCTCTTAACCTTGCCAGACATGTTCAAAAGTGCATAATAAGTGACACGTCTCCTTTATCACAAGGTTTAGCCTGGGGGAAACTCTCTCTCTTTTAGTTACCAACGTTAACCATGTTACTTTTGGCATTGGATCTATTTCCCTACTTTAAAAAACAGCACTGACAACTTTTTTCCACTGTTTAATTTGTGTAGTCACAGTAATTAAATATGAATCTTCAAATATTGCTTGACATATTGCAGATTTATCATCAGTGAAATAGTCTTCTGCACATTTCCATAATTGCTGCTGTTCAGAACAAAATAGTTATGCACTGAAAGACTGACAATTTTCTCCTTTTGGTTAAGTTCTCACTTGTTTGCCCTCTTGGCAGTGCTGTACAGCCATTTCATTTTATAATTAAATTATTTTCCATTTGCATATGGAGGCAATAGTTTACTATCCAAATTTTTTTTTTTTTTTCATTTTACATTGTTTCTGAAAATGTGAAATCCAATGCATACTGCAAGGAGCCAGCATATCCTTTAACAGCATCTTATGAAATGCTGTTCATGTGCTGCCCCAGCTGAGTAACAACAGACAAATATAAATCACATAGATACTTCATTTGAATATAGTGGCCTTGATGGCTAAGAAAGAGTTTTGCCTGATTGGTGGCTTTAACCTTTCATGCTTCTGTGGGTGGTGAATTTTGCAAAGAATTAACAGTGACTTCAGGCCTTAGTTCAGATTGAAGGGTTGGGTTTTTTCCATCTCAGTGGTGTGCACTTTTACATCATGATTGCAACCATCTCTATGTGTTTTCTTAGAAAGGACAAAGACTTACATTCCCTGAACAGATCAGTTTTGCTGTAAAGAGGAAAGATGAAAGGAGAAGTAATTTTGGGGACCCTTAAGCCCTGGCAGGAGCAGCCTATGTGATTTCCATATTTTGGAAAGTGCTGGGGCGAAGAGCTCCCCATCCCAAATCCCCAGGCAAGTGGCTGACTAAATGTTACCTGTCCGTCAATCATGCTGTTACACAAGCTGTCATAATGGTCTCTGCTTAACTGTTCACACATTTGTATGTGCTCAGAAACCCTTCTGGCTGTCTTCCTTTCAGTAAATAAATACGTAGCTTCTTGTGAACAAAGCCTTGTCAGATTGAACAAGCCCTTTGGCAATGTTTGAGGTATGAGAACTAGTACAAAAAAAACTGCAGACAGGTTGAAATGCTTACAGCGATAAGAAGCCCCAATGAATTTTTTTGCTGAAAATCAGGATTTCATTCTCAGGGCCAGGTTACCTTCGCTTCCTATTAAAGGTGAGAAAGAAACAGGCTGTTCCTGTTGCATGTGCCTTTTGTAAATCCTCAGCAAGCATAGCTGTCTGTGTCTCACCACCCCGCTATTTCTCAGTGTTCTCAGTTGAGCCCCAGCATGGGTGTTGCAGTCACTCCTCAACACATCCAGTGGACAGTGCTGAGAGCCCAGGTGCCTCCAGGGACAGCAATGGGACCAAAGGAGAAGGGGTTAAAAACATGACCATTACATTAGGAGGGAGCAAGGAGCTTTACACAGACATGGCAAGCTTTCAGCTGCCTGCCCGTGTATGCCCAGGATCCACTGCTGGTGCCTGGGCCAGAGCGAGAGACCTCCCGATCCAACCAGACTCTCAGGGTTTCATCACAGCCCCTGAGAGCAGGAAGAGTATCTCTTAATTTCACAGAAGTCAGATCAGTCCTCTTCTTTGAAAAGCAGCTTTCATCACAGATTAGCGCCTACAGTGTTTGGTTTTTTTTTTAATCTTCAGACTTCAGTACACAAGGTTAGAGTCACAGCCTGCTGTAGGGATGGGCAAGCCTCAACCTTTGAACCGGTTTCCTCTAAAAGAAGGACCTACAGCTTGAGGGGCCAAACCGATTGACTTAGTAATTTCCTGCTTGCCGCAGGCAAAACCCACTGTCCACGTGGACATCAGGCACTTTTGCTAACACTGACCAAAATATACTGGGGCCAGAGAGCAATGAAATGTTCTCTGAGCAAGGCGTCCTCCTTCTCCCTCCATGAGGACACTGGAGATCTTCCAGTGCATGGCCAAGATTCAGCTGTGCGTTTCTATTTCAGGTCTTGGCTGCTGTAGCTGGCTGGAGCGGTTGATCGGCTTACCTACTGTCTGCCAGGATCAGGGCCTGAACGAGGGCAAGCTGGCTGTGACCCAACCCAGATAAGTCTAAGGTTGTGCTGACAGGCTGGGGAAGAGGGTGAGCTGGGAGAACTTCTCTTCTCTGTGAGGATAGTTTGCTTTTTATTGCTCAGATTTTTGGATCCAGGGAACTTAGCGGACTGACTTCTGCCCTGTCAATTATAAGAAGAACCAAGGGTGGTCTGTTTGCTTTTTTTTGGACTGCTTCTCTGGATCAAAAGGTGGAGCCCACTCTTTTGAACATGGGTCTTTCCTATACCAAGTCATCTTGAGAGTGGACTTCAAATGTCCAGGCCACCCTTGTAACTACGTCTGTACCAGGAGTGATGCAAGCCTTCCTTTGACCAAGTTGAAGCAGTGGATTGAATGCACAGCTTCTTCCCCTGTTCACAAAGGCTGCAGCATTGAGAGATTGCACAATAAATGAAAATAAGAGGCAAAAGCATTTGCATCCTGTGTAGTAGGTGCTGGAAATGCGGATATCCACAGGACAGACCCTTCATCCTGAGGCTGACTGGCAGAGCCAAGGCATCTGAGATAGTGCTTATTTGTCATACTTGGAAGAATCATTTTCTCCTTTATGTAGCCTTTCTGCTGCTCGCAACTACAAAGGGACTTAATGGCTCTGTATTGTGACCTTTCGTCATTCAGATGACTGTAAGCAAATGAACATTTTGATTGATCTAATAGACAAGAAGCCCAGATGCAATGCTAGAAACAAATACTGATTTTTTGTCAGAGCAAAACTGTTTGGGTAGGGCTCACTGTCTCCTCGTGATGGCTAATTTGAGCATGACCTCAAGACTGAGAAGAGTTGCCTTGGAGAGCTTTTTGGAATAATATACACTGTTGACCAGTAAAGGTGAGACATTGAACTTTGCATAAGCCTGACACTTGTAAGAATGAAGCTGAACAACCAGGTGGTATTTTTTGATTACAAAACTGGTTTTGTGTACACTTCCCAGAGGGAGTGGAAAGGCATCCCTTCCTTCATGAAGTCTGGCGGGGAGAGAACTTACTCACATTTTCTGAAAATCCTTTCAGAATGGTAATAGCAGGGACCTTTGCTCCTGTGTCCTCATGAAACACATAATGGTCAAAAGTTTAAAGGGAACTAAGCCTTTGTGAGTATCAGTTCTCTTCTCTAACAAGTGCAGGGGCAATAACTGTGTGCTATGAAGAAGCACCCTCTTTTAGGCTACCCTGCATGTTGGAGCACTGGATTTAATTTTTTGGGACTGCAGGGCCCGTGTTGTATTTTTAGAATAGCTTGGAAGGTATAACCAAGATTTCCAGCCAGGCGTATGACTGTGGCTTGTGTGCAGTTTACAAATGGGAGAAATTAGAGCCATACCCTTTGACTGAATAAAAAGACAACAGAAAACTTCAGGCAGAATTCTCTTCTCAGATCTACCCACACTGCACACAGTGGTGGCAAAGAAAGAATCTTCTGTACCGCTTGCAGAGAGAATGCAGCATGAAAACAGATGTCCAAAGCACATATCTTAGAAGAATATATTTAATGTAGTAGTGTTTTAGACTGAGAAGTGATCATGCAAAATACAGTTTTCTTGCCAGCATTATTCTAGTAAATAAGGAGGAAAATTTTATCCTACTTCCTATTATAGCTAATCTGGTTAAAGCGGGGATGAAGGAGTAGCTTTGGGTGTGCATTGAAAAGAAGTACCATGATATTTAGTCTACTCAGGCTCTTAGATCTTCATTTCAGATTTGACTTGTTCAATTACTTTATCAGGTGGAAATCTGCCAATTTGCAGTGAAAGGTGATACATACAACTTCAGAGGGCTGATTGTTTCATTTGAGGGAACTACGTGTATGAAACGTTGCATGAAATAGAGAGAGCTCTGGAGATTTTAGAAGACCCATCTGAAGGAGGGAGGGGAGAGACCCCTGATGTTCATTCCAGCAGATACACTGGGTGCAGTGCATTGCCTTCAGTGCTGCCAGGATGTTGGTGCATGCCCATCAATATCTTACATCGTTTCCCATGTACTACACTACTATTATCTGTTGTTACCACCATGCCAAATGGAGTTTTGTTCTCACTCTTTATCATTAAAGAACAGACTTCTAGATGTTACTACAGCACCAGGAGTTTGCCAAGTATGTAGTTCATTGCTAATGCAGGAACATATTTCAGGCACTGTCAAAACTAATCAATATCCTTCAATTTGGGACACAGACAGCCTAGACTGAGAAGTCTAATGTAGGCAGTCTTGAGCCGCCTGTCATTATCCTTCTTTAAAAGGACGAGTTGAGACCTAAATGCATCAGACGAAGAGTGACAAAGTACAGAGGATACTAGAGCAGAGTATCATATATTCCGGTAAGAGCATACATTTTCCAGTTAATTGATCTACTCCATTCCAGAATAAAACTAATAGACCAAATCCTGAAATCAGTATGTAGAAAATACCTCCACAATGTAACTATAACACTGAACACAGTGCTTTCATTGCAAAAGTATTTAGAATCCAACACACCATCAACATTTATAATATAATAGCTATTTAGCTATTCTTGTATTATGGGGAAGCCCTTATTAACACTGATAAAGCACTGTGAAGATGGAAGTTACTATGTCTACGAGTCATCATTGTCCTCAATAAAATTCTTCTTTTGGAGTTCACTAGAAATAAGAAAATCTGTCTCTAGTCTAGAATGATTAGAAATTACATGATCTCTTCTCCTTGTAGATGCAGGACAGAGAAAAGGTTTTTAAGGTGAATTGTGGTAAAATCTAGGAGACCTATGACACTTATCAAGGATATTGTTGTTGTTATTATTATAATAAATTGTTATTATTGCTGTCATATGCCAGTTGCAGATGGATAAAAAATGGGTTTAGTTAAAAAGAAAAAACCCCCACTGCATTTAGGCTTCCATTATTAACACACTTACCAAATTGAGCTAAATGACTGCTTTTTGTTCAAACAGTTCAGACTTTGCAGTCAATGCATAGTTACGTTCATTTATTTTATTAGTTGCTTTTCAGGTAGAAATTCAGTAACTTAAATGCTCTTCAATCTGAAGTTCAACCCAGTATCCTCAATTCATACCTGCAGCCTTTTGATGTAAGTACAATCTTAAATCTCTACTTCACACAAGCATAAAGCTAAAAAGATAATGGCAGTGCTACTGTCCTATGTGTTTCAAGCTCTTTCCGTTTTATATAACCCAGCAGCACAAGTAGGCTTTTCTTCTATTGATAATAACTCCAGATGTGGCACAGCCATACCCATGACTAACACACTCAACAATAACATTCACAAAATATGTTGGTCAGGAGGGCGATCAAGCACATAGCACTAGCCTACATCACCTCTGGGTTTCAGCATCTATGGAACACAGTCATCCACTTGCAATAAAGGCTCAAAAATAAAGGAAGATGCAGCCTCCACTACCACAGCTATTAACAGTGAACAAGAGAAAGCTACCTTTGCATTCCAGGCTTGGAAGAGCGTCGTAGCTGAATAAGAAAAGTTGAGCTGCTGGAATAGTTGACTTTTGATCTGTACTTGTTTGGGTCAGCCTCACAGCAACTATGAGTGTGCCTTAATTTACTCTTCACTTTCCTCACATGTTTCGCTATGTTCCACACCCATTCAGCAATGCTTCTGGTTTTCTTATTAAATGCATTTTCATCACCAACAAAGTGCAGTTTTAGATAAAGACACAGGAAGAAAAATGATACTGATTTCCCCATGGCAATAACATGTGTCTGTTACCCTACATGGGGTCTCGGCTCCCTTCCTTGGGCCATAGCAGCCCAAATAATATGCAATGGAGGAGGCAGCGCTATGGCAAACTAGAACTGTAGGCACTGGCAGAGGAGGAGCATCACTGGACATTTGAAAACTCAACTGGATTAGGGGAACACCCTTTTCTCTGGTAACAGAAGAATAGGGTGAGGTTTGGCCTGATAAAATGGGCTGCTTTGGCTTGGCTGGCTGTTTCTCTAAATATACTATTATGTCCAAATGAGCTGGCAATTGTATTTTCATCACTCATTACATGCATTGCTCAAAAGCTGCTCCCTTCAGTCACTGGGCACCATCCTAGGGGATACTCTACCCCAGCCAGCTCAGGAACTTCTGCTGCTTAACATCCTTTCTCCAAAACCAGGAGACCACCTCTTCCGCAAAACCAGATCACTTTCATGCCAAGAGGACTGACGCCGCATTTTCTTTCCTTTTGCCAGGTCTCTGGGGATCTCCATGTGCCTGATGAGTCAAGCCTGCTCCCCGGCTCCACTGGGGAAAATGATTATGCTGGGTGGGGAAATCCTGCCTCCCTGAGCTGCCCTGCTCAGGCACTGACTCTGCCACAGGCAGGTGTCCCTGGCCAGGGGTGGCACTTCCCTTGCTCCATCCCCTGAGCTGCTTCCCAAACCCAGCATGCTGTGGCTGACACCTAAGAACATCACGGACTGTGGCACAACATCTGCTGGATGCAGAGTGGCAGGGAAACAACCCGTTTGCTTCACATCAGAAAGCCACCTGATTTTGCAGGCATTTAAGGCACAGTGCACAGGCACTGCACGGCATGTTCTGCAGCTGCTCTGCTCCCTCTGGCCTGCTTGCTGCCTGGGGCTGCAGCCAGAGGAGAGCTTTCATCCAGTGACTAGGTGTGGGCATAGTGGGGCTTGCACCATTTCTTCACCTGTGCCAAAAGGCAGTTGAAGAATTTGTGTTTGGACAGATCTATATCTGCACAAAAGACATCACAGTGAAACGTCAGGGCAGGGGACACTCTGGACAAATCAACACATGAGCCATGAGGCATAAGCAAGTGACTGCCATCTTTACATATTACAATATATAACTTGCTGACAGGCAGAACTTCCCTTCCAGGATAACATCGTCTCTAGGATGAACTCCTCTCCTCCATGAGGATCCTGCAAACGCTTCTTGGGTGGGAGAGAAGACATCAGGAGGACAATGATGATGCATATGGTTAAAGCAATCTATGGATTGCTTACCATACAGTGAAGGACACAAGTACCCATAGGAAGTTCATAAACACTGCTGCAATAGTGAAGAACACAAGTCAGAGGAGTCTTTTCCTTGTGGTATCGCTGCAAAGAGCTTCCTGTCTATCAGATGGCTCTGTTAAAGTCAGTTTTGCACTGGGAATGACCACTGGCAGGATGATAGCCTACACTTTGCTCCTTAAACTTCCTGGCAGATTTAGTTGGCCAGGGTTGAATTAAAATTAATACTAGATTGATTCATGGTTGCAATCATGAAGGATGGGAAAGTTGTAAGGACATGCAAAATAAGGACAACTTCTAGACCCATGAGATTTCCTCTCATTCTTGCTGTCCAGAATTTCTTTCGAAGCCTCCGAACAGCTCTGACTTCTCTGGGTTGGAATTTGGAGGTAGGATGGCTCCATAAATGCATTCGGAAATAATATTTAGTAATGGACAAACCTGAATCAATGAGTCGTCTCAGCTCCTTTGAGATGTGAGTTAGCCAGCAAAGCCAGAAGTTGTGCAATCCCCTGGCAGAGCAGTGGAATGTGCCCCGCTGCAACACTGCCCAAGCCCAGCTTAGAGGGAGGTGGCCATTTGTGCCTCTGCAATGTGGAGAAATGTCCATTCTGAATCAAATTAAAAAACTCCCTCTCAGCGCTCCAGGGGCACACGTGGGTAATGACTGTGCATGATAACTTCTGCCCAGCTCCAGGAGCGGGTGGGACAAGCCTGGGAACTGCACCGCAGGTGGCCTTGCACCATGAGCGGTGCAAGTCAAACCCAAACGATGCCACCACCTTCTCTGTTCCGCATCTGTAAGTGGTAACACCACAAACGGATGGCACAGGTACAGGCCTAAACCATTACTGCTCTCTTCCCACCCATTTCTCTAACTGTGCAGCCCGACGTCTGATGGCTGCTATTTATCGATATTAAAGCACATACAAATCCACCGTTCAAGATGGATGAGACTGATGGGGGCCCAAGCACACCAGCCGTATGCACACAAAAACCCTTAAGCTGGTTCTAACAACCAGCCGGGCTTATGGCCTGAATAATTCATTTAACTACACCACAGTGCAACTCTACCATGACATAGATTTCAAGCCAAAAGCGAGTAACGTTTTGAAGGGTCTCCATGACATGGGAACCTGGGTTCCCCTCACTCTCTGTAAATCACAAGGGCTGCATTCATTAGAGGGCAGGGATGTATACGCTTCTGAGAAAAGAAAATAGGCATTTTTTTTAAAATGTCACACATTAATCTTGCTTTTCCAAGCACACTGAGAGAGAAAGTACTAGCTATGAGGAAAATTATGACTGTGTTGAATAACTGTCTAGCCAATAGGATCTCCATAAACAGTTATTCAGATATGCCCTGCTCACACCTATCACCAACTAATTGCAACATGACTATAGGATCACCAGGACCGTATTGACATGTGAGGAAGTGATTATGAACACAGAGCTTCCTAAGAAGCAAGGGCTGTCCCACTTTTCACAATGATGTTGGAGAACAGAAATCTCTGCGGAGCTCTAATGGGCTACCGGGGTGAGCTGACAATAAGCACTCTTTAATTAAGCTCTTTGAGAAAGTCAGGCTCCCACTGGGCTTGTTGTGAGAGCAGCAGAGCTCTTGATTTATAGCAATTCAATGCCCAAGCTTCCTAATACTGATGTAGGACACCAAATCACCAAGACCTCTTCAGTATAATTAAAGGCAGGATGTGCTCCTGGCTGGCTTATCGCATCTCTGAACGGGAATGCAGTCGGATGTATTCTTGGGGTTTGTTCCTGTAGCTTATATGTTGTGTGTTATATAATAGGTTGCATTGGTGATAGTAAGAGCTGAATTAATTAGAAAGGGGGAAGAAGTAGTGATGGGGAGATTATTCAGGATCTTCTGAGTTTTGATGATGCCACAAACTTGCTGCAAAGCTTTGAGAAGCCTAAAGTTTCTCTTTTCCTCTCTTAAATGAAGTGGAAAAAATAATTAAGCACATAGGCATGCAGGGGTTAATTAGTTATGGCTCCATTTTCAGAAATGCTAAGCAAATCTCAACTTTATCTTCATCTTTGAAAAAGCAGGCCTAACAGTGTTATATTTCTTTGCAGCATTTATAAAGGCTAAATATTGCTCCTATAGCCTAAATCTATCGTGGTCATCTCATCAGGGCTCAGGGCATTAATGCAGCACATACGATGTCTGGATTAACTCCTGCCTGAACTAGTGCTCAAGCACACAAAGAGTGTTAGACCAGTAATGTGCCACCAATTAGCATGGCATGTGACCGCTGGCCACTATATGCTGCTTTTACATGGAGGTACCTGAGGTGGTGCTGCCAGTGTCCATGGCTGGGAGCACCTTTGAGCTAGCCACTGGCATTTTAGAAAGTCTGGCTGGCTGGGCTTGGAACTGCCCTGCATATGAGGATCTGTTCTGATCCTTGATGAACCACAATGATCTGTGTGAATTGAATTGATTTGGGAAATCTCCTAACTTCACCTTCTAGCCATTGACTCTCATGATGCCTTTATCTGCTAAATAGGAGAACTCCCCACTAATAAGTGTTCTTTCTTGGGAATATTAGCTCCTTCTAGGCTGCAGTCAAGTCAGCCCTAAACCTTTTCTTTGTTAAGCCAACCTGGTGGAAGTCTTGGAGTCCTTCACCAACATACGCATTTCCCAGTCCCTCTGTCACTCTTGGTCCTCTGCAGCTTTTCATCATCCTTCTTGAATTAAAGGAAGGCTTGCATCAGCATTGCCATGAGCACCAAATAACAGAGGTAATATAATTTAATATGCCTGATAGTATTCCTTCTAACTACAGCACTATGGCTATTTAACCATGACTCTTAAAGTCTTGTTCAGAGTCATTGCTTTCAATCCTGTGAGCCTACCCTCCCATCTTTGTCCTTTGAAGCATGAGTCGGTATTAGTCCATACTGAAATGAAAGCTATGTGCTTGCCACAGGTAGCTATTCCCTTTGTATTACCCTACCGGACTAAATAAAAACAGGGAGAAAATAACTGCATGATTTGAATCACTATTATTCTTACTTTTTAATCGGAAAAACTATGTCAATATTTGAAAAAAATAGAATTTCAGTTTTCTGCTTTGGTGCAAAAACACCATAGGAAAGAAAGTGCCAACAACAAAAATATCTAGACACAATTACAACCCTAGAGGTCATGACTGTGCTGTGATCAGTGGGACTCTTTTGTGGGTGAAGTTAATTCCTCTGTGGAGGCCAATCTGAGGCCTTTGTCCTCAGAAATTCTTCAAAAATAGGTTCCCTGCAGCAGGTAGGTCACTTTTTTACTCAGGATTGAGTTTCAGTCTGTGTGCATATCAGATGAATAGGATTTGGTTCGATGAAAGAGTCTGAAGGGAAAATTTTTTCAAGCTGTGTGATGTGCAAAAACACCTAACCCATCAAGAAGAAAGGCATGAAAAAAACAATAGAGAAACCAAAAGTAAAAGGGAGGAATAAAGACATCCTTCGGGATAAGGCAATGGAACATGTGTGGGTGGAAAAGCACACAGGAGAGATATGGAAAGTATTCAAAGAGAAATTACTGTATGCCCAATGGTTATGTGTGCCATTGAGCTATAAATACTTCAGGACTGGAGACAAGGGTAAAATTTATACAAGGAAGTGGAAAAAGTCATCTGATGTAAGGAAAAGCTCTCTAAAAGCATAGGAAAGTTGAAAAAGTTGAGGTGGAGAATGGAAGAAAAAAAAGAGCAGTCAATGACGTGAAGAGAGCAGGTTCAAAGAGACATTTGCTTCTTCCACATATGGGTCTCTAAGTGTGCGTGTTTATTAAAATCTTACTGTTAGCAATGCTGGCGTCAACTGTGAAAAAGCGTATTTGAGAAGCAGGCCGTACCACAAAGGCTTAGTATGGTCCTTTGGAGCCACCCTGGCTAAGCCTCCTGGTCATCCCGCATTCCTCCCATCGCTCGCTGGATCCACCCACTGCGTCCCGTGTTGTCTTATGCTCGACACTCCTGCGGGTCCCAACTGCTTTTCTGTTCTGTGTTTGTTCAGCATCAAAGGGGCCCAGTGCCTCCATGTACCCTGAGACCAAGCAGAGCTACAAATGATACCACCAGTGCCACGACTGGCTGTTTATATCTCCATGGCTGATGTACATTCATTTCTGTTTGCCCAGCAGCAAACCTGTCTATTGACACTTATAAGCAGGAATTTCACTTCCCCAGGTGATGGATGTGAGTATACAAATAAAATGTTGCAAATCCTGTAACTACCACTATACATTGAGAACCACCTACAAGACCTATGCCCAGAGGTGTGAACAACTTCCAGCAAGGGTAATTATGCATTACCTTAAGGAATTCAGGTTCCCCAGGGCAGGATTCATCTCACTCACTTTCAGTTATTTAAGAGCTCAGTGCTTGCTCCCAGCCAATTGTGTAGGCTCATTTCTAGAAACAGTGGAGGGAGAGGGGCTCCTTCAAAGACTCCAGCTCCGGCTCTCCAATGAAGATTGCGTGGAAGGACCCATCTCCCACCGTGGACAAGCAGCTTGTTGGGCAAGGCATGGGTGGCTGCCAGGTGACTTCAACCTCATTGCAGGCAATTCTGTTTTCCATAACAGAAATGGTTGGTTGCTCTGTTTTAGTGTTTTGGGGATGTGTTTCAAGAGCTGAGAAGGAATATTTTAAAGAAGGGGTTGAAGTGTACTTTCAAAACCCCCTTTGACCTACTACAAGCAGCTGTTTTGTGAAGCCCTGTGAAGGTTCATTCCAACAGGACACACTTTACCACTGATGTCGTTTCACGATGGGCAAGTACATTTGCTCTCTTTTTAACCATCTAGCCTCTGCTGAGTGAAACTGGCCCCCTGTACAGAAGGAACATGAATCACACATGCAGTCGTACTTTGCCCTGAGAAGTGGGCACGCGAAAGCCGAGCACGACTTCCCGGTCTCTCCTCTGTCCTACTTGCTTTGCCGTAATTACATAAGCAGCATTTGCCTGGCTCCTACTTTCTCGTTTCCCTCGCTTGTTTTCTGATTTTTAGGACACTCTTTTACTCAAGTTACACTGACCTCTTTTGTGAGAGAGGGTAACATATTTTCTGACTAAAGCCTCTTATCTTTAATAACCTGGCACATTTACTGCCCAAGTCAATAGTTAGACTTGGGAATTCTTTTAATTAGAAAAGCGACCACTCTAATCAATAGCAAAACCTGAAAGCCCCATGTAACAGAGAAGCAGCTATGCAGAAATCTAGACCATCCACAAGCAAGGCAGACACCTACAACAAGTATCATACTCATTTTCTCCTTTTCATTCAGCAGTGGAAAATATGTGAACAGATTGCAGGGCATCCAAACAACCCTAAACACTGTCATCTGCAAAAAGTTCTGCTTTAGTTCTAGTGGAATAAAAAAATGGCAGCACCACCGATATTCAGGCCTGCTAAATATCACTCTCTTCATAAAAAACCTGGGTACCAGTTAATTTATGCCACAATGCTGCCTCCACTCCTTCCATTGCCGTTTAACCGTGCAGCTGCGGGAGGCTGGCAGCAGCACAGTGGCTTATCTGCCTTCGCTAAGAGCTTACCAAACACAAGCTAAGGGTTTGCTTCTCAGGTCTGCAGATGTGTAGCATGGGGGGCAGCTAATGCAGTGGCACAGATAGCCAAAGTCCCACGACAGCCAGCCAGCATGGCGATGGATTTTCTCCTTAATCTGTGACAGAGCCAGGGTAACACAAAAACTGGTTTATACAGGATATAAGAAAACTTGTCATGTGGAGGGCAGGGGTGAACAAGGGAGCAGAAGGCCTATGGTGGTGGGGGAGAGGAGAGAAATGGGTCAAGCCAGAAGGTACCAAATTACAAAAGGTCCAGCTCGGTCCAGAGGTCCCATCCTCACCCCGCTGCCTGCCAGGCAGTGCTGAGATGGCCAGCCCAGGGACACAGCGTGTGCAGGGTGCATGGGCCATGCTCTGTGTCCACCCGAGATACACGTTAGGATGCTGGAGGGTTGCTTTAAAAAGTACTTGTCATGGGCTCCTATAGAGAAAAATTTGGTCCCCCAACTTTAAGCTAAGCAGTTTTCAACCTCCCAACCAGCAAGGCTGAAAACCAACACAAGAGATTTTGCTTGAAAGCCTTTGCGCTGGCTGACTGCTGGTTAGTGAGTACTGAGCGCCTTTTGTACCCAGCCCAGCATGATGGTGCTTCTCTACTCAAACAGAATGGAAGATTAATCAGATGTTAAAAATTACTATTCAAAAGATATTCCGTGTCATAAATATCCAGGCTCACAGCAGCACATTCAGCAACATGTCTGAACCCCCTTCCTCTTCGTGAGAGGAACAGAAACTGCTTCTCAAACAAATGAGAACAAGACTTTTGTTTTGTTTTGTTACAAAGAAAAATCAACTGATGATAGCAGATATTAAAAAAACAACCCTGCTTAATTATAATCTTTCTGGAGCAACCAGGATGGCTTCAGATTATTTTACATAACTGTGTTAAATCCCCCCTGAGAATTATTTGCCTCCTACACTCCAGGATGCCTGAGCTTAAAAGATGGCCAGTTATTTAACAGGCTTGTGAGTAGCTTAAAAATGTACCAGCACTTGCTGCAAAAGAACAATTGCGAGTGGGTTTACATTGTTATCTGCACAGCCCCTCTGCAATGGATAGGAGATTGTTCTTTCATGGTGCATTTTATTTTGAAATGTGTATTGCACCTGTCCTGCTGTGTATTCAAATTGTAATAAACTTTTTATATATATATATATATATATATACATCGCTAAGGCTTGGAGTCTCTTTTCAAGCAGTATTTGCAGTAGCAGCCTTGCAAAACTTTACTGGTCAACTTGCACAAAGACAGCATTTTTTCTTCTATAATTTAGAAAGGAAGGAACATCTTACTGTCCTGCATTGTCTTCCTAGAAAAGGAGAAGCAATCTGACTAATGAATAGCCCAATACTTTTGCAGGGACTTAGAAATGCAACTGGGAAACAAAAAGATGGCAAGATTCAGTCCCAGCTGTGCTGTGGTGTTTCCTCCTTGGGTTAATTTATTTCTTTTGATTTTTGTTTTTTAAGGTATGTTTCTAACCACAGTTCTCTATGTTTACCTAACATAAATTATGAAGATAAGTAACAAAGTGAGGAGAGAACCGAATTTTTGTTCATGGACTTTTAAGCCCAGTAACTTTTAAAAGAGTTTGCATGCAGACTACTGGAAGGAGCTCTTTTGTACCACCCGAGTATCCCTCACTTGAGGACAAGCCTCTTGCCTGGGCTTGAGCAGGCAGAAGGACAATTCGTGTATCTTCTCCCTCCTCTGGGCTGTCTTTTCTGAGTAGAGGCAGGCCTTAAAGCAGGTAGGTAAAAGGAGTAAGCAGTGCATGGGCTTTAGCATGGCCCAGGTATTATTTTCACTGCCATAGAGACAACAAACAAGAACACTGCTAATATATTCATTTTCCTTTCCCTCTGATGGGCTGGCAGCAAAATGTCATCTGGTAATCAAATTCTCAGTGAGCTATACAGGGACAGGAGTGGCTATTAGCCATAACCATGAAGACGGAAGAAGTGCAAAGCCAGATGCAGTGGCTCTTTCTCAGCTGCCGGTGGTAAAAACCAACCCAAATATCCCACAGAGCCGTAAAAGGGAGCTGAAGCCATTCCTGAGCATCACTGTGCCACCACCAGCACCCTTGGGACTGTGCCTAATAAGGCTGAGAAAGTATTTTCTGTTATTATTTTGGATGGTTAATCCAGTTGAGGGCTGGATGAGGGGCATCGTGCTTACAGCAGGCAGCCAGCCCCGAGAGCAGCCTTCGGAGAGACACCCAAACTCTCTGCCAACATCGGCTCCCAGCCCACCCATAAGAACCTTTTAGTTATAACCATGACCCAGCCTTCTTCCAGCAGCGGGAGAGCTGTAACGACTGGAGTTACCGCTGATGGGCTCAGGGTTAAATCTCATGCTGGGAGGTTCAGAGGAAGGTCCCCCTGTGCCTGATGGCTCCAGTCCCTTCTGCAGGTCCCCTCCACCCAGTAACCCCTATGCTGCTCTCGCACAGAGGGGCTGGTGCAGGTCAGGGAATGGGAGGAGGAGGCACTTTGCAGAGTTAATGTCACCCCTTCTTCGTGGGGTGAATTTCCTGTGTTTGTGGCAGGGCAGAAGGGAAAATAGGGCCCTGAGCATGATGACTGTCATTCCTGTAACCAGGGACTGATGTGAAACCTTCAGCACTGAAATCAAAACCAAACAAGAATCCCCATAAGCTGGTTGCTATGTGAAAAAACAATCATCTCTTGCAAACTGGCCAGAAAGTAGTATAGACCTCAGTCACCAGTTACAAACCAGTTGAGAAAGACAGAAGTTCATCGTGTCCCAGGCAAGACTAGATTACATGCAGTCAGCATCCCTGAGCTGCAGACAGATCCTAATGCTTAACAAAAGCGTAAGTTGAACCTTGATGCAAACCCAACTGTGTGGGAACCTGCAGGGTCACGTCTGCTGCCAGGAATCCCTCGGCACTGCAGCACTGCGGGTCAGCGCTGTGCCTCCCTTCACACTTGGTTGAAGCTGTTCAAGAGGATGTGCCAAAACACGGATCTCTAAGCTCAGAAGGGAAAGGGTACAAGCGGAGTTCAAGCTGACAGAGAGACTGTGCCACAACAGCCGAGATGAGCTCCGGGTTGAAGGGAAGAAGGCATGGAGCCTGAGCAGCCCTGCGGTGGCCAGAGGACCCAGGCAGTGGCTAAAATGCAGCCAGTTTCTCATGAAAGCCCTTTGCAGAGCTGGGGAGCTGGAGATGGCAGCAGCGGGCAGCACATCACGCTGGCTCAGATGAACAGAAACGTGGCGTGGAGGGACTGATTAACCCTGCACTGGGACCTGCACTGTGATCTTGGACCATGCCAGGGGCCAGTCCCCGCATGTCTCTGCACCTCGACCCATCCCATATGCTGTGGGCTGTGTCTGGTTCTGGGCCCCCATCTCACCCAGCCTCTTGGGGCTGTGGGGTAGGAAAGCGGAACTCTCCTTCCCTCTCTCTCCTTCTCTGTATATGTAAAAATTTTCTTCTGAACTAATGTAAGCAAACTCATCTAGAAATAAGAAACTCGAGTCAGCTTTCCAAGAACACTTTGGAAAGAGATTGATTTTGTGCTTGTGAGGGTATAAATTTGGGCTTCATGACTTCAGTGGAACTATTTTGAATTTGCCCCATATAACGTAGCTGGCCATTTTTGAATACAAATAGAAAATACAACAATTGATATTAAATACCTTCAATCACACTTTAATGGGCTCTGTATTTCAGAGCTGGGGTAAGTGCCTTCAGTCTGCTATTAGTATAAAAGCTACATGACTACGTGGTATTATATGGCAGAACTGACAGGGAAGTACAAACCTCATCTTAATTGCTGGAAAGAAAGTTAAAGAGTACCTAGTTGATGAGCTTATCTTATTCACCCTCTGGGTTTGCCACTTATTCAGTTCAGGGGAATAAACATACATGATTTACACTTGTAAGTACATTATGTCCTTTCTTCCCCTTAAATAAGTCCCAGTAAGGAGCACTGCAATTGAGCTGCCAAAAAGGAAACCTTAGAAAAAGTCAAAACACGCGATTTTAAAGCTTGAGCACATTATAAAGCTACATTGTCAGTGTGACAGATCTGTATTTTATAAATCAGGCCTCTAACCAGCTTCTTAAAATATAATGGAGCAGTCCCAATTACTACTGGCAGCTCAGCAAGCAGGGAGTGGGGGCATAGCTGGTACTACAGGAGAAGCATGGTAAAGAGCAGTCCCAACCACCCACCCCATGCAAAAACATGACTGCCACAGCGTCCACCGGGTGCAGGGAGAAACCTGCAACTGAGGAAGCAATAAAGTGTGCAGAGAAATTTTTACTCTACTCTGTAACTTTTCACAAGGAATTCTAGCAGCATTCAAAATACCGGGTCCATCTCTGAAACACACTGCCCTGGCTGGCAAGCAGCGTGTGGCTGAGCCAAGATTTGGATTTGAAATGGAGGAGATGGCCCATCCCTCAGTGGGCAGGTACAAGTGGCCAGGTTGCCTCTTGTCTGCAGTCCCCTTGCAGAGATGGCCCAGAGAAGCCTGCAAAGGGACCCTGCCCTGAGCAGCTGCTGTCCCGAGCCCAAGAGGATCATCATAACCCAGGTCTGCATCCTCTTAACTCCCTGCTCAGCAACAAAGAGAAATGATACACTCAAAGTTACATACTCCATATGCTAATTTAGGTGTTTATCTATAGTACATAGGTACCCAAACTATCTCCATTGACCAGACATTACAAGTCTGAAACACGGACTCTGTAGGAGGTGCTGAAGTTGATCTCTGGTGGCATACAGGTTGTTTAAATAAGTGCCAAGAAGAAAGGACTTCCAAAGAATGTCCTAAAATTATCCCCAGGAGAACCAAATAATCTTTGCTCTTCCAACCAGCCTGACATTATTTTCATAGCACGGAAGGAGTGCCGCCCCTTCCTCAGCACAAGCAAAAGCTACACTGGAAAATAAAGTTGAAATGTTCTTGAGCACAAGGCGGTTAGTGGAGGGTTAGGCTAAGCAAGTCCGATCTCCATTGAAAATAAAAGATACTTAACGTTTATGTAACTTAAACATTGCTGCTGTTCAATGAACTGTGGAAATTAAAGAGTAAAAAAAAAAAAAACTTGCATCAAGCCATCTGTGCCTCCTGTCTGTTCAGTGTGGGGTAGAGTCTTAACAAAGAAAGATTATTGTGTGGAAATGGAAAGAACCATGTACAGAAAAATGCAAATAAGCAGCAGGACTACAGAGCCAGAGCAGGGGCTGAATCGTAACCTTGAGACAAATGGATAGGGCAGCTTTTCCACAGTTCGTCAGAAATCAGCCTGTGTGTCAACTAAACCTTGCCAGCTGCGAGCAGAGAATTAAGGAAGGCCAGAGAAGAAGGGAGCATTGTTCTGCACAGAAGAGTTGCACCTCGCAGGCTGCAAACACCTCAGGGCTGGGTTACTGCAAATGTTGTGAAGAATGCGGAGGAAAGTGTCAGGGAAACAACAGGAAGAAGAAAAACTTCCCCTGCTCAGGGCCTGAGCCTCACAGAATGGTAAAAGGGACAAATGACCCACAGGTAGCACCTTCACACTGCGGGGCAGAAGGATGCTCAGGGCTGCCCCTTCCCAGTGTGAAGCTGATGGGTCTGTGCGAATCATATCTGCTGCGGATCCGCTCCTCTCTACATCATCTACACATGGTTATTTGTATGAATCATCCAAGGCAAACCTCCTTATCCAGCCCCAAAAAACCTGTCTTTAGTTTTTTATGGGGCATTGTAGAAATAACAAAAGAACATCTTTACTTGAAACCTAAAACAAAACTCCACAAAATCTTTTGGTTGCATTTCTCACTGAAAAGTAACAAAAGCATTTGCAAATGGCACTGCTGCTCAGCCCTGTTTGTCCCCTTTCCCAGGGGAGCTCTGACCTCAAAAGTCCCTGAGGGTTTCGTAATCGATCAGGATCCATATTTTCCAGGAGAATACCTTTTAAAAAAAGCATCTGAAAGCTGACTCTCAACTAATCCCTTCACAACAAAAAGGCACTTTCTTCCCATGCTTTCTTCTCTCTGCTATTTTTTCTCTCTCTCTCTGCCATTTCCTACACTTTAATGTATATCCAAATTTTCTGATTCTTCCCTGTCCCCCTCTCTGTGGTCAGTTCTTAGTAAAAGGGTAAGTAAAAAATGTGACCCACTCCATGCTTTTGTGCTCCCTGGGGAAGAGCAGACCACAGGAAAGAAAGAAATGGGGGCACGAGTGACATCCCCCTCTCCATCACCAAGTGTGTGAGCAGGATGGCAGCTCTGACCTCAGAGTAGAGAAATACCAACAGCCCCTGCCTGGAAAAAGTGAATTTTCCTAAATGGTTAGGCAAATCAAAGGTTTTGGAGATGTTATTAATAGACTGGGATAGCTGGGAGAAAGCTCACTGTATGCACTAAGAAAAATGTGTCTAAGTACTTTGGAGACGTGCATTTCTATTTTTAGAGAGATGTGGGTAGTTAAGTAACCCCTGGCTGCTTGTGTCAGAGAAGCAGCAGCAAGTGTCCTGCCTACAGAAAACCCCAAGCCACGAAGGATGGAGGAAAGAAAGAATTTCCTACAAGACTGAAACAGAGTCTTTCAGCTGAGGGAGACCCAGAGCGCAATGAAAAATCCAGATGGACAGACAGCTACACATCGCTAGGTGAAGCCCAGCCAAGTCCAGGGTAAAAGGCAGCAGTGAAATAGCAAAAGAAGGACATGACCCACCAGCCTAGGACAGGAGGTGCTGGAGAGCAGCCCTCCCATCGAAATCGCAGGGGGCACTTCAGGTAGGCACCATGCAATTATTCCTATTGGGATTCAGCCACGGTGTTGGAATTAACGGCCCTTCCTCAGCCAACAAATCCGACAAGTGATCAGAGCCCCGCAGCCTGGGAAAAGCATGGCTCCAGCAGCCCTGAGCTGCTGCGTGTCAGCTCGGCTGCAGCTCCAAAAGCAAAGTGCCTTCGTGCAGCATCCGGGGCTGCAGCCCCCCCCAAGCCACAGAATCTCCCTTGAACATCTCCCCTGCAATGCCAACCCCATTTCAAACCTTGTTATCATGTAACACAAAATTGAAAGGGGTGAGAGGCAGGAGCATAAACGAGAAAGATTTCTGTAGTTTCAGATGAAATAGAAATAAAACTGGTTTTCATTGCTGCGCAGTCTAGGGAAGAGACTGTTCAGAGCTTGCTGTGCTCACTCGTCGGCAGAGAGCGTGGGGTTCACCGCTCCACTGCTACGGGCTTTGGCAAGTCTGGGGTCGAGGTGACTAAATGCTCCAACCATTTTCAAACACTCCCTGAGAATGGCTGATTTACCCAATTTCCATCTAAACTTCTTAACTTGGTGCTTTATGGGGGACAATTAAATAGCAATAAGCAACAGGCGTGGAGATAGCCTGCTGTGGGCTCTTGAGACTTTTCTATGAGCTAGTATTTAAAAGGTTAATCGCTCCCCGTGGTGGCCAAAAAAGCCTACTCTAGATGTCATTTGCCTTCATCAATTCCTATTCATAAGAATGAAAAAAAATATATTTTGGTGCAATTAAGAGAACATGGCTAATGTTCAAGCTTGGCTTTGTCCACTTCATTCATCTGGAGTAGTACCACCAAGCATCTGGGGAGCTGCACAGAGGTGAGCAGGCCAAGAGCTGATGAGGATCTGATGATTTGATCTGTGTCACAGTCCTTTTCCATCTTTAAAAAGAGCTGAACATTTTATTAAGGGCATCCAAGAGGATGCTTGTGGTGCTTCTATGTACAGTACAGGTGCTTATCTTAATGGCATCTCCACCCATCATCAGCTCAGACTATTAAACACAAAAATGGAAAAACACAAGAGCAGTCTTAGAAGTGTCTGTAGGGATGGGTGGATAGCAAACACAGAGAGGAAGAAAGTTCAATTCTCCAGTTGATTCAAAGTGGAGATTCTCAATCTCTTCTCCTCTGACATGTTCCAAAATCTGAAACAAAAATGTTCAGTGAGGAATTCTCTCTGCAGATATATTCATTATATTCTGATGTAAACTCTGCAAACCACCTCCCACACCATGGGCAGCTATTTCTGGAATTAGCTGACTCTCACTTCAAACACCAGAGAGGAAATAGATGTAGTGGGACCACCGACACCTCTGGCTCTGAGCTATGAGGACCACCAGCACCATTACTGTCTCCAGGATCATCACTCAGCAGCATCCTCTCAGGTACCTGCAGTTAGTTGGTCTGCCTTTGGGATTAGCCATGTCATGGTGATGGAGACAACAGAGCCGATGTCTGTCTGGGATCTTTGGATCAGGCTTAATTTGGTTTCTTGAAAGAGTTTAACTACTTCAGGTGCAGAGGCAGGGAGCAAATGGCAGAGTTGGAACAGGACCAGTGAGGAGGTGCAGTACAGAGATAATTAAGGTGCTTGGCAGAGAAGCAGCACAGATTTGGCGTGGCCACCATTGAGCTCCAGCAAGGCTGGACCCAAGCTTGATTTCTGCAAAGGATCCTGAGTGACTCCATGGTTTCTCCTGGGAGTCTAATGTAGGGCAGGTTTCGTCCATGTGAGAACAGCTCACATAGCTCCAGCAGTCACCGTGCTGCATGTGAGCTAATCTTTCTCCCTGAATCTAGGAGCTCAGGGCAGGTAGACCAGGACAGTGCTTACATAAAGAGAGGACCCAAAGGAATTTCTTAGAAACTGCCCTCTACAAACTTAGGGAGGCTGTATTACCTATTGCCTTCCCTTGTTATCACAGGGGTCCTCCTTACAAACACAGAAGGAAAACACTTGCCAATTGCCAATGCAATCACAATGCATTATATATGCCTGGGAAAGGGAGAAATCCCCAGCTCGCATCCAGCCTGGCTCTCATGAAGCCAAAGGTTCTGGGCCAAAATTTTAGATCCTGAGGTGACAAAAAGGAAACTTCTAAGTAATTGTGGAGCTGCAGTAAAGAGCGCTGCAGGGACTGCTGTTGCCCTGCTTTTAATTGGTGTGACCCACCATGAGCAGACGAACAGTAATACACATCAGTCAGTGATCTGGCTCACTGATTCTTCTTTGCATTTCCTTCTCGCTAGATAAAGGCTGTGCCAGTGAGTACGCTGTTAGTTGGCTGAGAGGGGATGTAAACTCTGATGAAAGAATTCAAAACTCCCAAAGATACCGGGAAAAGGGAAGTGGGAGATTCCCAGCCCTGGTGTTCTGGTGTGCCAGTTGGCAAATTTTCCTTAGGACCTACGATTGGCAGTAGGTGCACCTTTCAAAACAGAGGAAAGGGGAACAATATCCTGCCACTGCAGTATTTCCACTTGGAGGGAACCTCCCAGGATCTCCACCGGGGAAGACGTTACTCAAGAGCTGCTTGAAAGTGGCAGGTTTTGCTAACATATTCCAGGCAATTGGGGTTCCGTTGTGTCCCCTCCTTCTCTTTCCATTTTCCTCCAAAACCAGTGCTGTTTCACGAAAGCCTGGAGGCATGGGAGATGGGACCTTCATCTGGAGCTGGGTGAGGACCATGGCTGGAGGCTGGTGCTCAGGTGGCCGTGGTCTGGGTAGGTCAGCGCCGGGCTCCCAGTCCTACAAGGAGAAGCAGCCCTGAATCCTCCTTGATGTTCCCAGTGAGGCAGACACAGGTGGCAGAGGAACCAGACAGATTCACTTGGTGGCATGTGACTATGAAGCTGGAGCTGCCTGGCCCCTGAGAAGCCCCAGTTCCCCTCTGCTCAGAGCGGGATCACTCAAACCACAGCTGCAAGTCACAGACCCGGGTTCAGCTTGCAGGGAATTTCAATTCTATGCTCAACCAGCCATTCATAACAATGGTCTTCGCTGCTATAAAACTCTCTAAAACACAAAAATCTGTGTGTGAACATTACCGTGGCCTTGTCTTGATGACAGAAAAAGAATTACCTCCTTTCACACAGCCCTTGTCAGGGTGGATGGTAACTCTGGAGGCTTTCATACGCATTGGGTGTTTTCAGGTCGGAAAAAAAAAATCTTACTAGGTATAAATGAACGGGAAAGATATATATATATATAATAAAAAGCCTCACTGTAATGAATGGAATACAAACATGTGTGTGTCTGAATGAAATTGCAGTGGTCAGTAAAGGTTTTCTTCGTTCTCTCCCATTTTTCAAATAATTCCTGAAAATAAATTTTTGAGGTATTTTTCAAGTGAGACAGAAAGAGAGGAAACACATGCATCATTCTTTACAAGCTATTATTTTTATATTCCTAAATAGCTGCTGTATTAAGAAGCTGAGAGAACACAACTGTATTTAGCATCAAAGCAAACTCAGTATGAGTGGAGCCAGCGCTGGCTGCTCTCCCAAGGGTCTTGCTCTAACATACTTCAGCTTTGATTTGGAAAACCATCTTTAGGGAAAGAAAATGCCACAACCCCATGTCTACCTGGCTGCTTGCCTGCCTACAAACAGCTGGCTGTGGTGCTAACGAAGGCAGGAATGGGATTGCAAAAGACACTTCCCTCCCTCAAAAGGAAAAAAAGAAAGAGAGAAAAAAACCCCAACAACCTGAAACCCCAAAAGTTTGTGCACTGGCTGCTGAGCTGAGACTCATTTTGCACAGGCCACTGGGCAGACATCAGATGGTAAGACGTTTTAATTGCTAATGGCCTGGTCTGGATTTCAATGCATGACACAGAGATAAAGGACTCTATATCCTATTATCAGTCCCCTGAGCAACTGTTACATCTTATTAAGTGTAACTAGATTCATAGGTCAGAATCCCATACACGGAGAGTATAAGTGTTTTCTTTGACTGGAAGCAGAGTATTATCAGGGCATTCCTTTGCCATAATAATGGTTTGCGAGTTCCTAAGCAGAGCCCTTATATCAGGCTTTGATATTTTTACTTTCATGCTGCAGCTGTTGAAGTGACAAAGCTGGGCTGGAGAGCTATTTGTGCAGCAGGGATGAAGAACAGGCACAGACTGATGCTCTTCTATGTTGCTTTCTACCCAAAAAAAGTCTAGGTAAAAAGCACTCAGATAGCACTGTCGTCATCGTTTTGCAGAGAGAGAAATCAAGGCCAAGCACAGCTACGGGCTTTGCATAAGATCACACAACAAAGCGGTGCAAGGGCAGAAGCAGGAGTGAGCACGTGTGATGTGGCATCGCTCTCTAACCAACAGACCGTCACTTCCTTCACTAACCCTGCAACGGGAACGGGGAAGGCAGCACCGAGCTGCACGACTGCAAGCTCACCCATGACTTGGTGCCTGAGAGAAAGACATGGATTTTCATACAGGTCAACTTCCAGGCCAAGTTAGCAGCAACACAATCCCCTAAGAAATGAGGCTGGCAAGAACTAATGATGGATATTTTGCATTTTAAATGCATGCCTCTCCTTAAAGCTTTAGAGCTTTTTCTTCTAAATAGACACCTGGCCAGATTCTGATACATTGTACACCAGCGTAGCTCTTCTGAAGACAACGGAGCCACGTCTGTTTTTATCAGCTAAGAATCTGATCCAGCCCTCTGTGAAAGAAGGGGGCACGCAGGGGGTGAGCCGTTCACCTCCTTGCTGCCTCTTGTAATGCTGCTTCCCGCACCAAACACTCAGCACCTCGCAGGACTGGGGTCTTCAGGGTGAGGCTTAACATATATTCTCTGGTAGTCGCTGAACTGATTGCCAGCAGAGAGGGAACTGTAAGTCAGCGGTGATAACCGGGGCCCTGCTGAGCTGTTGCCGGTGGGGAACCTTTGCAGCTCCGAGAGGTTGACAGTCTCTCATAAATAACATGTCTGCCAAGAAATGCTGCAGTTTCACTTGCCTTTCATTAAATGGTAAGAAAATGAGTTGATCCCTACTTTGAAATACAGAGACTTGTGGGTTTATTAGCTGCATTACCCACCTCACCCTTCTTTGAGCAATATATATTTCCTCCAATTGCAGAAAGTCAAGATATTTTCAAGTCACGGGCAAGAAACATGAAGAGGCATGTGAAAATCATAGCGCTGAGGGTGGCCTTTGCAGGCTGCACGAACCATTTTCTGGGTGCGCTGCTGATGCGTTGTGATTAGATGCCATTTTAGCTCGGTGAGGAGTATTAAGTGATGCTGTTCTTTCTCTGTCCTGCTACATCTGGTCTGGCAGCAGAAAGCTCTCTGTGATTTAAGAGAGAGATTTTGCGAGGTGCAATCTTCAAATCCTGCCTTTTTTTTTTTTTTTTCTTTAATTTCTTTTAGGTGGGTTTTCAGAAGCACTGAAAACTCGATGAATCACTTGGCTGAATGGTCCACATAGTTTCCTCTTAAGTCAGCTTTGGCAGCGAGCCACTGAACATATTCTGAGGCTTTGCTTCGAGTAATATTTTTATTGGTGAGATTATTCAAATATTTGAAGCCGGGCCACCCATCCCTTGTGTACCCCACTCTGCACTTAACCAGAGGGAGGAGGGCTGCAGGATCAGGCTGTAGAAATTCAGGCACAAAGGCACTGATCAGGAGGAAAGCTTGCCTCCAACACGGAAGGAATTTCCCTTTAGATCTAACATATGCCCAAACTGCAAGGCTGGGGCAGTCCAGCTGTGTGCCACTGGTGTTAACGGTGGTTGGATGCAACCTCTGGAGCGATCAGGCCCAGCCCTCTGGATGGAGAAGCTGCCACTGCTGCTGCCTTCGTGCTCCCCTCGTGGGGTGACGGAGCCTACGGCAGTGCCGGGACGAGCGGTCTGTTCCCAGGCTGCGGTCAGCCAGCATAGGAGAGACCGCGAGGTCCGATGCTCGGGGCACATACAAACCCACAGGCAGTGTGAGTTAGCTTTGCCTCTGCAATCATAGAAGCACAGAATCATTTAGGTTGGGAAAGACCTTTAAAATCATTGAGTCCAACGGTAATCCTCCTGCCCCCGCGCTCTCGCTGGGAAGGTCGCTGCAACTGCATTCCTTGTGTTCCCTGTCAGGTTTCCCACCCTCAGCCTGGCACCTTGCTGTCCTTCGGGGATCGGATCCTGTCCACATGCCCAGCAGCTCCGACGTGAGCTCTGGCTTTGCGGAGGCTTAAAATGAGAGAACGCCTGTGGGGGAGGAACCAGTTTTGGACAAAGCAGTGCAAGCAGCCGGGGGGGGCGTTTCAAACGGATCAGAGCCTGAATCAAAACTCCTTTATTCCAAAATTCACCGTTTTGAGCTAGATTCAAATTTTGCAGATGTACCAAAGGACCTTAACACAACCCTGGATCTGGGAGCAAATTCTCCCAGTACTGAACTCTGAGTGAGCCCGTATCTCTGCACTCTCCAGTAAGGATAGAAAGTTTTTTGACTTCAAGCTAATCATTTAGAAAGGACAGTCTTTTTTCGAGCAACTGGATTCCAATTAGCTTTACTTTTCATTTCAAAAAAGGAAGCCACCATAAAGCAAGCATCCTGCAAACTGATAATCTGATGCAAGCACAGAACGACAAGTTCAACCAAACACATCTTGCTGTTTTAAAGCGCTGCTTGCATTCATTTTAGACTCATTTTAGCATGGCAGGTCACAGCAGTATAAACATTGTGGGGGAAAAAAAAAAAGGCCGAGCTGGCAAACAGTCAGAACTTGCTGTTCCTGACCCAGTAACCTACTTTTTGAGCACTATGTAACATGAAAGCCACCCCTAGCTCAGACTGTGACGTCACCTCTTACTTAACTTCTTAGAGGCAAATAGTGGGTCTGGCTAGGAAGAGTTAGATGAGATGTGGTCATTATTTACTTCATTCTGGCCACAGAAATCATTTTGGGTTAGGCAGGAATACAGAGAGCGGTTTCTAACCTCAAGTCATTGAAAGCCATCATGTGAACATGCATGCTCCACGTGGCAGAGTTTGGACTTGGGATTCCATCATGCTGACACATAGAGCAACCTCAAATTTTGTCTGCAGCACCAGTGCCACCATCAGCATCACGGCTACAGGTAAAGAAATTGTCCAAGGGAACACTTCACGAAGGAGACCTGTTTTACCTCCATAGTGCTGCTTTAGCTATTTTCACTTCAACTCCCTCATCCTGACCTGATGTGGTATTCAGAGACCACATAGCTCAGCCTTTAAAGGCAGGGGAGACTTGATGACCTCTGTGACCAGCAAAAGCTGCTCCCTTGTGATAGCTCTCCATGCCTGTTCTCCCTTCAACAGGGCAACAGCAACAGCCATCAAGACCCACCAGCTCTGGAATGGCATCTGCCTTCCTCTTCCCCTCTTCGCTCCCCCAGATCTCTCCCCCATCTCAGGCTTCCCTGCAATCCGAGAAGCAGCCAAGCTTATCCCGTGCTGTACGCTTTGCCACCTCTGTTCAGCTTAATGAAGGATCTTGGGGAACTGCTAAAAAAGGCGGGAAGAGATATATTCTCAAGGATATGCAGTATCCCTTTTCTCCAGGGCAACTCCCGGGGTATAGGGAATTTTCTCCTGCATCTTATTTATAGTTTCTCTTCATTTTTTTAGTGACAAAAGCAGCATCACTGGTTGAAACACACCTGGATACAGTGTCTGTAGCCTGCAGACAAGAAAAGCAGTACCTGTGGCACTCATCATCCAGAGACAGTCCTCGCTTAACACCTGTTATCCCCAAATGGGTCAGGCAACAAACACCAGCTGCAAAGTTAGTATCTGTCTCACAGCATGGTGGATCATCTATTTTCATGTCGTATTCCTGGGACTTCCAGGGGCAAAAAAAAAAAGAAAAAAAAAGCCAGTTATACTACTGCTACTCTACTGATGGAGCAAAGGGGGAGAGCTGGATCATTGAATCAATGCTAAAGCAGAAAGGACCAAGATGTCTTCCTGGGTGTTTTGGTAGCCTACATTTCACTTGAGCTAGTAGAGGGGTATTGAGCAGTCCTTGCAGACTGTGGCAGAAGGCATGAGTGCAAAACTATCCAGAAGCTTGGCAAAAAGACTTCCATGAATGCCAGGGTGTCTCAGCACAGCCCTGGCATTGCAGGACGAGAGAGAGCTTAATGGGGCCCCAGTTCAGCAAAATACTGTCTACATCTTCAAAGCATTTTGTTTGCCAAAAGCCAGCTGGAGTTTTCCCATCAAAACACAAATGGAGATGGACTAGGGGTAAAGTTTTCATGCAGTCTTTTACTAGAAATAAAAGAATAGACACAGAACATAATACTCATCCAGTTTTGTTTGAAACTGCATCTGCCTCTGTGAACACCCTTAGAAATCAGTGTTTAATACTAGCCATTAAGAAGTAAAGGATA
Source organism: Pandion haliaetus (assembly GCA_013401275.1). Classification (NCBI taxonomy): domain Eukaryota; kingdom Metazoa; phylum Chordata; class Aves; order Accipitriformes; family Pandionidae; genus Pandion; species Pandion haliaetus. Next base: position 23,568 of record VYZV01043929.1, on the reverse strand, counting down.
AACTGAAAGACTAAATTCAGGCCTGAAAGACTAAATTCAGGCTTAACATTTGAAAGGATTAATATTTTACCAAACATCAGGGAAAACAAATAAAAGTAGTAAGACAGAATGAGAGAAATTGCAAAGGGAGGTCTTTAGGGAAATGATGGAAAATGATTCTTTAGTGGATATGCCCATTTTTGTAGGTGATTGCTTCCATTCCATCTCTCAGCTGAAACACACACACACTATAGGAAGAGGTGGAAATGAAATGACTTTTGGTCAAACGTTCTGGCTACATGCAAAATGAAGTGGTTGAAATAATCAGAACAAAATGTCTTGAAGTTATTCCACCTTCCAGCTGGCTCAAACTGACTGAGATTTTATTTCTGTTGACACTTTGACTTCCCTGTTGCAGAGCAGGAGGGCACATGGCACTGCAGTATCTTAAAAATTCTAGCTACATTTTCTTGCATCACCACAAACCATTTTTCCACCATCTCTTTTACCAGCCGTTTTAACTTAACCTAAGATTAAAAACATATGGAAGTATTTCACTCTAGCTGGCATAAGCACAACACAAAAGTAAATGTTCTAATAGACATAAAAAGTCATTTTTCTTTACTACAATGTCTAATTTAGATCTCTGAAATTGTAAAATTAAAATCTATTCTAATCCATACTTACACAAAAATGCATTTCTAGCAGATTATAATATCTAACTGCTTATTACACAAAAATCTTGAAATGACTGTATTGTAAAAAAAATAATTGCCTAATTATGAAATCCTGATGATAAAGACACCATTGTCATGAAAACATCTGGGCTACCAGCCCCCCACAATGCATGAAATTTCAATAGGCAGAGAAAAATCAGGAGGCAGATGAAAGAAGAGTTATAAAGAGGTCCAGAGAAAAAACATCACCCACTGCAATTTCTGTATCGAAGTGTGGGTGATGACTACAAACAAGCAAGCCAGTAATAACCTATTCACAGTAGCAGAGCAGGAAACATATATGGGGATATGAGGGACAATTAACAAATACTATGCCCATTTTTGCAGAACCTTGGAAAAAATATATATCTATTCTACCTCTCTATAATGACAATCTGGAAAAATATTCGTTGTATCAGGGTGTTAGAAGACTGTTTAGTAATCTGATGCCTTAGAATAACAGAGTTGTCAAATTTGAACAGAGCAGCAATTGGTAGCATTTCTGTAGCATTTAACCCCCATTAAACATCATTTAAATGATATTTGAAGAACAAAACAAATAGGAATAGGAATGAAGGAGTGGGAAAGGTTAGTTACGCGCAAACAGAAGTATTGAGAAAAGTAAGAGAAGTCTGACTGTTGCATTCAAGTTCAGCCCAACAGGACTAATTACCAATGAGAAATCTGGTCCGTGTTGTTAAGCCTCTTGTAAATGTTGTGTTAATAGCGAAGTTAGTGGCTATGCATATTTTAGCCGCTTATGAAGTGATGAAAGCTTTTCTTGGAAAACAGGGAGTACAATGACATTGTTATCCCAGACGTGAGATGCTACACCAAAAGGACCAGAGGAAGCAGGAGAACGTCTGCAGTAGGCTGGGAGATGCAGTCTAGGGAGAACAGGCCTTGCCTATGAGCCAAGATATGATCGTGTTGGAAGGATCTCTCCCAAAGCAGGGCTTTTCTCCTTTTCCATCTGAGCCCAAGCCCTGAAGATGTGTGCACCTATAACTGGCCCTGAGCATGCAGGTGATTCTGGGTAAACTAATGAGGACTCATTGTTCAGATGGTTAAAAGTTAAATGTGTGGAAGTATTCACAGGTCTGACAGCTCCAGGAAGGCTTGATTTCTTAACTCTTAACTAGGACTCCCACCACTAGCAGTGACTTTTCACCACTGATCAGCCTGAATCTTGGACTCTGCAATGGAAACCTCATGTGTAAATAATCTGCAAGACCCCAGAACCAGAATTTATGGATGAGACATCAGAGGATGATGTATCACTGATAGGATACAACACTTTCTTACGGGGGTGATTACAATGCAGATGGCATCAAAAGCACAGTAGCCTTCTCACACGGTTGCCATCTGTGATTCTCGGCTAAAGGTTATATCAGGACTCCTACTATAAAATGCTGCCAGCTGAGATTTATAATTCAGTGGACAGCGAAATTCTCAGCCAAGAAGACCTTCCAAATGAAAACTGTTCAGTTGTGGGTATTCTGCTCACGTTGGATATTTTTGATCACTAACACAATAAAAACCACAAAGAAGCATCAGCCTGTGCATCTGATATGTTTTCCATAAATGGCTCTGCACAACAGCCAAACTGATGGAGTCAATCATCTCCTTTGGCCTGGGGTCTGCTTACTTGTTCACAGTGTTCAGATGGTAGGATGAAACTCCCCCCCTGTGTGAAGGCTCACCACAAGATTTGTACAGCACTTCAGTCTCCCCTAAGCCTGATATTTGGGCTTACAGGGGATTTAAGAAGAGTGTGCAATGGCCTGCAGGGTACTGATGAATAGTCGCATGCACTAGTGTTATGGGTTTGTGTGGCGCGGTTTTCCTTGGTGGGAGGGGAGGGGGGGCTGCAGATGCGGCCCCTTTAAGAAGTTGCTGGAAGAATTCGCCGCCCCAAAATGTCGGATAAAGATAAAGAATTCACCGCCCCAAAATGTTGGACGCGCGCGCCAAAATGTCGGACCCGCCTCTAGGC
>VYZV01043929.1:0-20491 GCA_013401275.1 Pandion haliaetus | reverse complement strand
CTCAACCCCCATCCCCTGTTCCCCTGCGCCGCCGGGGGGAGGAGGTAGAAAGCATCGGGTAGTGGAACTGAGCCAGGAAGGCGGGAGGGGTGGGGGGAGGTTGTTCTGATGTTTAGTTTCCCTTCCTAATACCCTTGTGTTTTGTTTTTGTTTTGATTTGTAGTAAATTAAGTTGATTTTGTTTCTTCCCCAAGTTGAGCCTGTCTTTTTCCCGTGACCATAAGTGGGGAGTGATCCCTCCCAGTCCTTGTCTCGACCCACAAGCCTGCCTTTGGATTTTCTCCTCATCCCAAGGTGGCCAGGCGAGGGGGTGGGGGGTGAGCGAGCGGCTTCGTGGTGCTTTGTTACCGACTGAGCTGACCTGAAACCACGACAACTAGGAAAAGCTTTCATATCTTCTACAGAAGTGTTGCTCTTCTGCCAAGTAAATAAAGATGCAACTGCTGCTTACTTTCCAGCACATATTGCAAAGCTCAAGTTAATTAAACTTCTAAAACACACAACAAAATAAATCTGTATTGACATAATGCCAACAAATTGTATATGAACTCTTCCCCATGCACTTAGTAAATATTTGCTTGGAAGGAAATAACTTGCACTGTCCTGGACAAAGGACAAGCCGGTTAGGGCACTGGAGCCAAGAGCCTCCTTTCTGCTCTTGTGGGCTCCAGAGCTGAAAATCTAGGATCCCCTGAGTCGACTTAAACAGAGTTCAAACATCAGGCAAACACATCAGAAAGAAGACAGCCAGGATAAACCTCACAGGCCTGATGCTAGGCTCACTGTTAAAGTGGCCACTGGTAGCTCTTTGGCACCAGAGGATCTTGGTACAGCATCAAAGACCTCAGGCATTTCCCTGGGTGGTTTAAAGTTTGTAGCATAGGGGTATGTCAGTGGTTGAAAGGATGGCCCAAATCCAAAACCATCCCCAAAACTCAACATACATTACAGAAAAAAGTCCCCTCTTCTTCAGAGAAGCCAGCCCTCGTAAAGACTACTGTAGCTCTCAAAATCAAAGCACTAGAAACCTAGGAATATTGGGTCTGTTACTCATTTACCTTTAGGTGAATTTCCAAAGTACTCCATATATGGATAGATTTCTAAAATATATTTTCTCTTGTCCCAAACCTAGTTACTCCCAATAAAATGCACAAGGGACCCCCGCTGAACCTTGTTTGACATTTACAGAACACCCTTTCAGATAACTCTAGTCTATTAAGGCAATTGCATTCTGTTAAACAACTCAGTGACTAAATACCTTTGTTAATGGCAAAGCTGCCTCTGACTTCAGCAGTCAGAGGTTCATTCCTAAAACCCCACGAAATTTCAGTCTGTTAGTATCCCTCTCGTTATTAATATTTTTTTTTATTTCATCTTTAAAGCAGGTGGACTGATTGCACAATGCTGAAAGATGTCCGAAAGAGCAGTGTCTTCTACTTGGGAACAGGGTATGACGCATAAGCACTCCCAAAATATGTGAATCATGCTGGCAGGCTGTCACAGCACTTTTCTGACTTTGAACCTACACAATCTGAGATCCTTTTTCTTGGTGTCACACCATATTTTGACTCTTGCCAATTCTCACCGGCCAGCTACAACTCAGTTCTGACAAATTTCAAGAAAATTACAACTATGCTAACAAAGCCTCTTAACCTCCACGTCAACTCCCTGCTGAAGTACATGCAGAGATACATAAAAGTGAAAAAAAAAAAAAGGAAGATTATTTTAAACTGACATGTTACTCGGACTCTCATACCTGTCTTTCAAAAACAGATTAGATAGCATTACCATCTCAGATTAGACGGTCTGGGATTTTGTTTATGTTTCCAAGTAATGGTCATGGGGAATTGCTTTTAGTTGGTCTCTTGTCTTCTATGATCCACAGGGATAATGGACACACGTACCGCTACTTATCAAAACACTATACTCCATATCTACATTACTGCTGCTCAGGAAAGACAGAAGCATTACTATTGATTCCTCTATATGAATAAGATAAATACAGCTTATGAGAAGGCATATTTACATAAGTTTTGATGACTCATGCACAGATAGAGAAACTTTAATGCATTTTTTTCTTCTCCTACACACTGCCGTGTGCTCCGTGCTTTGGCTGGAGCTATTTCACAAAAAAAATGTCTCAACAGCCTTTTTTTCCCCCATATAAGAGCTGTTTCCAAACATCAATGCTATCTTCTGTTTCAACAGCACTGTCACCCAGTGTATTGTTACTGAGCTGTTTGCAATGCAAATCCATTGCAACCTACCAAATTTCAGCACTGGCAAATGTAAAGTGAATTTTTCATTTTGGCATTGCAATGCAATGGGCTTTTGTGCTTGAAAAACACAGCCCTGAATCTCCTACAGAGCTGAAGCCAGTTCTTGCACCGACGATTACTTGATGTTCCTAATTTAGGCCCTTATTCAGCAAATGTTGTAGTGAAACTTGAGCTCGTGCTTAGGTTCAGCCCTATTCAACAAAGTGCTGCTGTGCAAGTTGAAAATTCAGTCTAGCCTTTCACAGCTTTTGTGTTTCAATAGTTTTCATTCAGCAGGGGGCAAGATTGCAAATGTTTCCCATGTTATTTCTAACGTGGCTCAACTTCCTTGGTTTAGCATCTTCATGAAGAAGCCTTAACCACAGCCTCTAGCTCAAAAAGACCAAAACCACCCCAGATGTCCCCCTCAAAACAACCAAACAAAACCACCCTGAACAACATTAACAGCTTTGGCGTGCATTTATGGGTAGCTGGAGGATGTTAGACCGTCAGAACTGCTGCAGAAATACCTTCGGGTAGAGGTCAATAGGAACTTACAGTTAAGTGAGCAAGAGGAAGCCAGGCTGCGGAAGTGTCCCCCGGCACGCTGGCGGGAGCAGAGTGCCTACCCTCCCGTTTTCCAGGAACAAATCCTGGCTTGTGTAAACACAGCAATGCTTGTGAGAGCCAGCAGTAGCTCACATGCAATCAGCGGCCCCTTCAGAGTAAGTTCTAATGACGATAAAGATCTAGACAGTGGAAATGTTACTTAAACCTAAATTCCTCCAACAAACCCTTGGTCCAGGCCAGGGCAGGCCAAGCAATCAGTGACCAGCTGGACTTTCAGAACACACTGTGCATGGCACCGGGACACAAATCCCGTGGCCAGATTCACTTGAAACAAATAGTGTTAAACTTCTGAAAAGTGACTCAGGATGTCCAAAGTGAAATGCCTGGAAAGGGCCCAGTTTCCAAGAAACATTCAATGTCTGAAACAAATGGACCCACGTAAACCTAGACTCACTCCTGCCCAAGATGGTCACTAGGGTCTCTTTTCTTTTATGTGCAACTGATTTTTAAATTATGCCACCTTCCTGCAAAATGAGCTCTTTCTAAGGATGTAATGCCAGCTTTAATTTAATTTACTAATGTTCTTTGATGTCTGCACATTTTTTTTTTCCTGGGTTGCAGCAGAGTCCCAGATTATTGGGAAACTGAATCTCACCTGCAAAGTAAAAATTTTTGATAAGGTTCCTTTAAAGACTTCAGTAGAACAGCAGTATTTAGTAAAAAAATTTCTAATACCTACATAGCAAGGATTTAAGAAGACGACTCAAAAACCCTTTTTGTTTTGTTCAGCTTCATAGAAAAAAAAGTGAATTCTGCACTGATGACTGATCCACTGGCACAGATACAAACAGAATGAATTCACCTCTTGATGAATTCTACTGTATGCTTTAAAAAAAAAAAAATCTGTGGGAAAGAATTCAGTCTACCTAATTCTGCAGGTTTTTAAAGTACTTTCTAGAGCTGGTCACAATTTGTACACAACACTTAAAAAAAAAATCCACAACGTTAAGGAAGAACAAACCTTTTTGCCTGAAATATTTCTATCTCACATTGTTTTGGAGGATTTATTCTCTTATCTTTCCCACCAAGTACTTTTAACTCACAGTATTGCTTGCCATTGACCTTCTGGGAATATGGGTTTTAGGACCAGGGCAGCAAAGAGGTGCCAATCTTCCCTAAGAGTAGACCATAAAGGGATTTTACAAACTCCATCTCCAATGCTTAGCTTTAAACACAAGTTGTAGCCTTTAAATCAATTGGACAATGAAAGTTTAACCATCACGGTAAGCAAGTACCAATCTCAATGCTCATGGCCTAAAATGCTTTGAGGAACCACTTTTCTGGTGTGCTCTCCAGCACTGTCCATGGGTTCCTCAGCAAGGACTTCAAGCCCTCTAGGTGGATCTCCCTTCTGGTAGGTGGGCTAATTTAGGGAGTGCTTTTTAGGCATAAATGCCTGATTGGATCTCCCCAGTGGCAATGCAGCATTCTCATCCTCATAGGCCTCGTACTAAAAGAGTCCTCTAAAGAGTATTCAAAACCCTAGACTGTCCGTCACTTCCTAATAATTGCTAAAGCCATCCAAAGAAACCCAAACCCAATTGCTGAAGACTGCAGCGAACACACAAAACCAAATGTATAAGCCTACCAGTAAACATTTTTCTACCTTAAAAAAAAGTTACATGTACTCATAGGTACCATTCCAATTAGACATGTCTTCACCTTTCAGGAGCCAAAAGGTAATTTCAACAAATATTTCCCCCTGAAGATAAAAATAAAAGTGCTGCTATGGCAACAGAGCTGTGTTTTTCAACAGCCTCTATATTACAGTTGGTTAAAGCTACCAATGATGTGCTCTCCAGTAAGACACAACAAACTTCTTGAAATTCAGAAGAGTAATAATACACCTTCAGCTTTGCTATATGTAGCAGTCAGTAACCAAAACACATCCCAAGGTAAACACTGGAGGAGCTAGGCATGCACTTCTCCATGGCTCCGCTCTGTGACCCTGTTTCCCTGATGCTATCGCTTTATCCTCATTGTAACACTTCAAGAAAGGACAGAAGTATCTCGTACATTAAAATGCCCTTGACTTTTATGAGCAGCCTGATTCAGCAGCCCTCAGGGTGCAGTTTCATGACCAGCTCAAGCACAGCTTGCCCTTGAAGAAGGACTTCCACCACTCCCAGCCTCCCTTGCATGGAAAAAAATCACACTTGCATGGTTGAAAGCTAATGCTGGAAGAAAAGTTAGAAAGATCAGCTTCCAACTACTTTGCCACTGCTGTGCTGATGCAGCAGAGATGGCAGGAAGCAGAAGACAGAACTGCCTTCTTTGGTCTTAAATCATCTATTCATGAATTGGTGTCTTTGCTGGCACAAGCCATCATCTATGATGGCCACCAAGGATTCTCACATGCGCCCTGGTGTCTGCAGGAAATGGAGGGGACCTCAGCTCTGTATCTCATAAGCATGTGATTGTTGTTGGCGTCGGTGGGCTGACAGCCAGGAATTCCGCACTGAACCCAAAGCCCTGCCACTAAGTGATTTTAATAAGGCATTTAATCTGTCTCCCATCTCCTTTTCATGATAGCATTTAAAACCACTTTCCTGTCTTGTTTTCTTAAGCTTTAACTCTAGAAGTCACGTCGGCACATCTCTACTTTTGACTGTGATAGATATCCTTGTGGGGAGCAACAAAATGGCCCCCTGAAGCTCCTTCCAGACATATTTTGTACAGTCCCATCATTTCAAAATGCACATTGTAATTGACAGCCTTTGAACTCTATGCACGATCTACTGTCCCTGTTTAACACAGCACTCCAACCTCATGTGGAGCTTCTCATGCAACCACAGGAAAGACAATAGTATCAGCAAGCACCCTCTACATGTGGAGTGCTGCACAGATGACAGAACAATTTAAGGGGAGTGAAAATATTCTTAAACACTGTTAAATTCCACTGAGGAACAGTTGTTAAGGGCAGATATAAAGACCTGTGAAGAGGAAACTATTCAGAGTGCTCAGCACTGAGTTTCATTGTCCATAAAGCTCAGCACTGTGCCCCGTATGCCGCAACATCATCTGAAGAAATTGTATCTACGATCTAATGTTTAAATCTATAAACACTTCTGTAGCACAAAGGTTGCCAAAGATCAAGGAGCTGATTCAGCAACAGACTTTGTTTGATATTAAGAAGCAGCACGTCCATTAACGGGATTATTTATCTACTCAAATTCAAGGATCTGCTATGCACTTTGGCCAAACGAGGGCCAAAGTGGGGAGTCATTTCTGAAAGACACGTTGTGTCTTGTGATGCATGGGTGAAGTCTCACCTGTAAAAAGAGAGGGAGAAACCTGGGAGAGACCCAGTTATCCTACCACAGAAGCATGAAGGGACAGTCATGACCAACGCAGCAACAGTGAAGAGCGACCTAGGGCTGAACGCCAGCGGGAGGTGGTGCAGGAAGGTATCAGCAGAAGCAGGTGCCCACAGCTTCGCCCCTCCCCAAACCCATCATACAGCCATTGCAGAGCCCATGGGCTGCACTCGCAGTGGTGCAGGTGAGGTCCTGGTGGCGTCTCTAGGTTAGGGATTGGCATCTTGCTACACAGGGAACAGAAAGAGAGAGCTGAGAACCTCTTTGTGTGCCACATGCCACAGCTCCCACCCATGAAAGCTTTGCTGAGAGTCCTATACTGCTGACCAGGTCTCACAGTGTTCCTCTTTTCTATATAAGGCTCTGTTCCAGCTCCTCAGGTTGCTTGCAAATTTGTGCTACATTGCTAAGCAATGCACAAAGATATGTTTTCTGACAAATTCTGTGTCACTTCTGCTCCTCAGAAGTCCTATTTTATCATCGCTCAGGGGTGAGCATCTACAAGCCCTTGAGCAGACACACAGATGGAGTTTATTCAGCAAAGCTGGTGACTGTTCTGCTCCTTAGCTTTCTTTGTGCCTCTGAGACAATGGTTTCTAAGGGACAGCTGTGTTCTTGAGAAAAGCAGACTCCAGCTTTGACTTTGGGTAGAGCCCTAAGGTGGATTAGACATTCTGCCCACCTCAACTGCATGCTGTAAGCAGCTTACTTGCAATATGACAGATTTAGCAAAAGTGACAGTTGCTTGCTGTCCAATATCATTAGCTAGCCCTGCCATAAGAGCTCAGACATGGTACTCCATCTCCTTACAAAATCAGCTTATTAATAAACATAGAGCCTGGCACAATATTTTCCACAAAGCTGAAACAGTACTTTGAACAGGGGGCTGCCCGATCCACCCACCTATGGAGACTCAAAATCAAATTCTAGCCACAATGAGGTCAGAACAGCAAATAGGTTCAATGGACTGGCAGGTCAGAAGGACAGGGATGGCTGAACATCTGTGCTTACCTTTATTACTCATCCTTCATTACCCTTAGTACTCTGGTCCTTGAGTCTATGGAGGGAATGGCAATCTAATCAAAAGGCTACTGAAGTCAATGAAAACATTGCAGTTTATTGGTCTGCCTTAGGCTCAACTCCCCAAGGTATGAGATAGCATTAGCACTCCTTTCCCCAGCCAACCGGGCTCAGCACCTTCCCCGAGGCGCTCCGCATCAGCAGTTAAGAGCGGACTGCTCTTCCAGGTAGACAGAGGAGGACTTCTGTTTCCTATGTACGCGTTTGCATTGTAATGTTAAAACAAGTTTGGTAGTAATTAGATACCTGTTAATTCCTGCAACAAAATACTTCAACTAGAAAAAAAAATGGCTGAGTCAATCAGATTGCCACAAGCAATACCATTCATACTAAAGCCTCACTTTTATTTTAAAAACTTTAATTTAAAGAAGAGAACCAGTTTCATTGCTGATGATGTAAGGGTTTAAATATAACCCCAGTCAAACCTATGATTTCCCCTTTACAGCCAGGTGGGCAAGACTGCGTGCTGAACTGATTCCTCCCCTGATATACAAAACCGTGGACCTGCATGGCCGTAGCACATCTTCCGTAATGCAGCCCAGGAGAATGATTTCCCAAAGGTCTTCACAGTAATCTCAAGACCAGGTAATTCTATAATAATTTGAAGTGGAGTGTATTGGGTTTCTGTGGCAAGGTTTTTTGGGGGGGAGGTTTGCAGGGGTGGCTACTGATGAAAAGTTGCTAGAAGCTTCCACTTTGTCTGACAGAGCCAATACCAGCCGGCTATAAGGCGAACCCGCCACCGGCCAAGGCCGAGCCCATCAGCAATAGTGGTAGTGCCTCTGTGATAACATATTGAAGAAGGAAAAAAGTTGTGGGGCTCAGAAACGGCAGCCGGAATGAGGAGTGAGAAGATGTAAGAGAAACAACCCTGCAGACCCCAAGGTCAGTGAAGAAGGAGGGGGAGGAGGTGCTCCAGGCACCGGAGCAGAGATTCCCCTGAAGCCTGTGGGGAAGACCATGGTGAGACAGGCTGTCCCCCTGCAGCCCATGGAGGTCCACGGTGGAGCAGATATCCACCTGCAGTCCATGGAAGACCCCACACTGGAGCAGGTGGATGCCTGAAGGAGGCTGTGGCCCCATGGGAAGACCACACTGGAGCAGGCTCCTGGCAGGACCTGCGGATCTGTGGAGAGAGGAGCCCACGCTGGAGCAGGTTTTTCTGGCAGGACTTGTGACCCCCTCGGGGGACCCACACTGGAGCAGTTTGCTCCTGAAGGACTGCATGCCGCAGAAGGGACCCACGCTGGAGTAGTTCGTGGAGGACTGTCTCCCGTGGGAGGGACCCCATGCTGGAGCAGGGGAAGAGTGTGAGGAGTCCTGCCCCTGAGGAGGGTGAAGCAGCAGAAACAATGTGTGATGAACTGACTGTAACCCCCATTCCCCGTCCCCCTGCGCTGCTGGAGGGGGGTAGGTAGAGAATCTGGGAGTGAAGTTGCTCCTGTGGAGAAGGGAGGGGTGAAGGGAAAGTGTTTTAAGATTCAGTTTTATTTCTCATTATCCTACTCTGGTTGATTGGCAATAAAATAAGTTCATTTTTCCCCCAAGTTGAGTCTGTTTTTCCTGTGACGGTAATCGGTTAAGTGATCTCTCCCCCTGCCCTTATCTCGACCTGGGAGCCCTTTGTCATATTTTCTCTCCCCTGTCCAGCTGAAGGGGAGAATGATAGAACAGCTTTGGTGGGCACCTGGCATCCAGCCAGGGTCAACCCATCACATGGAGAAAATGAAATGTTTTTATTTTAACATATACCTGTGGTGAAAGAACATCCCACTATTTTACACTGAGCTCTTTAAAAACATCCTGGGCAATATTCCAAGAGCTACACTGAAATTGTAGAATGCTTAGTTATTTACTTTAGGGTTTTATTAGCATGTTGGAAATCATTCTTGTCCCCTCCCCTCCTCCCCCCAAAATAAAAGCCTTTATTTTCTGAAGCTGAGACACTTCTGTCGAACCTGGCTCTGACCCCACCACTGAAGTTTATGTGCTGAGAGCTTCAGTGGCTGCAGCTCGGAGCTAAACTCTCAGGGCTCAGACTGCCCCAAAGGCAGCGGGGTGAACGGGGGCTGGGTAAGGCAGGGATTTATCCCATCCCAAAGAACTTAAACTGCAAGCAGTAGCTGAGCTGCCAGTCAAACCCAGCTCTGGGCCACCACCTCCATGCTAAAGGAAGAAATGCAGTAGGTTTTTAATACTCTGAAAGATTTGTAAGCACCAGAGAGTCGTTTTACTGCAAAGTGCATCAAATAGCTTTACTTTGGCGAGACGGGTGCTCATGGCTTCAGTAGCTACCAGGAGGTGGCACTTTGCAATGTGACAAGGGAGGCCTGAGGATGGGTGAGGTGGGTTGGATTTTGGGGGTGTCTCCTACGGAGCCAGGGGACCCTACCTGATGCTCCTTGTGCCATTCAGGCTCTCTACTCCAACTAGTCCTGCAGCTGTTCCCCAGGCACACATGCAGCAGTCTGCTGGAAGACTACATCCTCCGGGCCCGCAGGCAAGAGGGGTTTGCTATGTGCCAGGCACTGTCCAAAAAGCAAAATGAGGAGTGTGGGTGGGAGCAGGGGGGAGGTGGGTGCTGCTCCTGTCCCTGGACCACGCAGCTGGGGCATGGATGTGTGGAGATTCCATGGTCCCTGCCCAGCCCCGTGGAGGTCCAGATTTGCCACCTGGCTCCCCCTTGCCAACTCTTGCTGGCCACAGCAGCTGCCCTGGACCTCACCACAAAACGCTGTTCCAAGGATGATAACAAAAGGGGAAAAAAAAAAAAAAAAAAAAAAAAAGTAGCATTTAAAGGCCAAAATCATGCCAGGGCAGACAGACGGCGACATGAACCCACTCACCAGCCCATTCAGCTCAGATTCTCCAAATTGTTCTCTCCAGTATGTGACATGCTTCTACGCTGCTTGGCCCAAAACATCTCAAGGACTTTTATTCACCTACCCTCACAGCAACGAACATGTGCAAACATCTGCAATTCTCAAATTCAACAAACAGGCAAGGAGATTTAAGAGGGTGGCATGGAGAGCACACTATTAAAATGTCAAGGTTTCAACAGGAAACATCCAGATACCTCCCATTATGTGAAAACCTCTTCTCTGCACAGTCAGTACCCATCCCTTCCTCCTACTTTTATCACTGATGCCTTCACCTAAGTCTTTATGGTTATTTATAACCTTAGAACTGGGTTAATACTGCAAATTTTTAGGGTTATTTGAGTGTTCACCATGTGCATTTTAACATTCTGCTAACCTGGATGCTAGGTAGTGCTTTGCTTTATTCTAGAAACACGTAATATAAATACAAGTCCAGGAGCTCTCCTCCACAGCAGAGTTGCTGAAACAACTGCAGGCAGGTGGTGATACTTCAAAAAAATCACACTCCTGTTGCTTTCTCATGACCATCAAGAGATGTGTCCAGCTTTATCATCTGAGTGCTGGTAAGAGAAATACAACCGCTTACTCCAAGTTCTGATCCAGCTCATTCCAGAAGTGATCAAGTGGTGTTGCCATCTGATGATTACACATGTGGATCTCTTCGTTTCCACTTTGCTTTTTGTTCTTTTAACACACCCATGCCCCCAGCACAGCCACCCATAAATGAGCTGAAGGAGACTCTCCAGCAGAAATTAGCAGGATGAGGCCTCATGTCCAAATACGCAGTAGACGGTTGTCACCAGCATGTACGAGAGACATCAGGGCACTGAACACACAGTTTCTAATGCAGCAACATTGCTTCAAACATTCAATTTAAAACTTTATAAATGTCTGGGAACAAATCTACTCTTTAGAGTCACTGGCAAGGCTCTCAAACCATTTTCTCTGGTTTCCTAAGCAGAAGTGCTTGACCAATCTTGTGCCCTATCCCCTCTTCTTGGTCACTTTTTGATTTGTTTGCCAGCTTCAGATCAGTCTTGTCAGGTTTCAAGGAGAACCAGGCTCCTACAGTTCTGCGAGAGCAAGCATCTGACCTCAGTACCATGGCCGAGCAGAGGGACACGGGAGAAGATATTCCAAGTGCTCCGACTGCAGCTGAACTTCGCAGGCAGCTTCAATTAGAGCCACCGCAACATAAATTAAGGGCCAAACTGCTCAGTCTAAGGACTGACAACTGGTGGGGACCATGGGTTGAGAGCTGAAGCAGCTGCCAGCAAAGATCAGCACCAGCACAGGGCCGTGCTGGTTTCCTGCTGCATTCTTGCCGGGCTGGTTTACTCTTTGGGACACAGAAAGGCAAATGCCAAAGTCACCCCATTGGACATCTCTCTGCCTGGTGTTTTAAAGGAAGCAAAGGAAACTACCTGCAGGTACCTTTGGTAGGATGGCTGTCAACTAACAGATGCAAAGATGCTCAGCATTCAGCCCCGCAATGTAACACAGCACCATGCCTCTGCTGTCTCAGAGGCAGCACGGCTCTCGCAGCTGCATCGGGGAGAGAGTTCAGTGGCGTTAAGTTATTTCCATGGTGACTTTCTCAGAATGCATACCAACCTAGGTCAGGAAGTCAAAGCAGTCCTAATGACCCTTGTCTACATCAAAATAACTCCCCTTCAAGAAGCAAGTAACTCCTTGGGCAAAGCGTGCCTAGCACTGATTTTGCTGAGGCATCTGGCTGGTAGGAGTTTTAACCAGGCTAAACTTCCACCACAGGAAAGACTCAGGAAAGATGCTGACACAGTCATATCCAGGCAAGTCAGTGACAATGTGAGCAACGTCAGCCTGCTCAGAGAGTGGTTCATAGAGGGGAACAACAGTCCAAGGGCAGAGTTCAAATAAACTCAGAGCAGCTTCACCAACAGGAGACTTCCAGCTGGATTGCAAATCCCAGCTCCGCACCAAGTTGTAATGGTATTTTAAATTTTTACTGCCATTTCATAATGGTAATTAAACACATGCATGCACACTGAGAGAAATCTGCTTCATATATAGGGCAAGGCTCACCATCTGCAGGCAGCAACCGGGACCCTGCAGGCTCAGCTATGGGGCTGCAAAAGTTACAAAGCCACCAACACCACAGTGATCACATATTAAAAGCTAGGCATCTATGTGATATTTCTATACCTATGGTCACTTATGGCCTTCTACCTCAGGTCAATGATGCACCCAGTGCTTGGGGGCTTGCAGCATCAGAAAGCCTAACTCCACTGCCGTCTTTGCAGGTCTGGGGGAACTGTTGCACTGCTGATGCATGCAGGACTAACTCGCCTCTCCCTCCTGGAAAGGGAAAGCAGAAGTTTCTGCCCATCCTCCTGCCCAGCAAGACAGAAATTACCTCAAGGAGAGAGTGGAGCATAGCCTTTGAGGTGTGGTTAACTCTTGCTATCTATGTTTAAGTTCCCAGCAAGGCTGCCCATCACTTTCAGTTATTATAATGATTTTTATGACTAAGTATGTGCATTTAGCAGTCTTTGTTTCCTGGCAAGTCCTGTGCTGCTTCTATTCAATTGCACCCTACCCCAGAAGTAGGGAGCCTGGTAGAATGAAGCTGAGCTTTTCAGCCCTGGTGTGACTGAAGCTGTTCCGGCTCAGTTTTAAGCCCATGACCAAACTGGCTCATTAGCTTCCAACCAGCTGAAACCAGCTCACATGGACAAAACTAAAGTGGATGAAACAGAGACAGCCTATCCCCAAGTATCTCCTTTCCCCTTGCTAGAGGGGAACTCTGCACCGCTTGGAGTCTCAATATTGTCCACCACTGCTGATTCCTACAGCTGGCATGAACGATGGGTGACACAGCACAGGAGACAGAGGGAGAGGGATGGACAGGAGAGCACAGTATGGCACTACGCTTTGGGTCCTGGGATTCCTGCTGGGGAACAGGTCTAACAGATACCAGTTTTCAGCTGGACCACTATCCTGGACCAGAACCAGAGCATGTTTTGGTTTGTTTCTCATCTGGATTAAAAAATTTAAAAACAACACCAAGCCAAAAAACCACCCAAATCAGGCTCAGTTCCTGCCTGAGGGAAAAAAAAGCAACACTTCCAGCTAACTTGCAGTTCGGTGCCACGCTGTAAGCTCTCACCAGGCAGCAGTGTGTGCCTGCTCAGGGTTCTGGTCATCTGAACTGCTCCTTCCATTTTGTCCAGTTCTGTCCACAGGGAGCTGTTACTAGGATGAAGACCTGCTCCATTAAACCTCTTGCACTTCGACACCAAACAACCTGCAGGTCAAACCATCTTCTGTTTGCCTCTGGCTGGCATCACCTGGGAACTGGTCAGCAAGAGATCTCTCTCTGTACCTAAATACTAATCGTATTTCAAAATCTGTGATCCCTTTCTGGCCCAGGGAATGAGCCCAGTGGGATCCAGAATGGAGCCCCAAGCCAGGTTTTAACAGACCCATTGCTCCACGTGTGTGCTCCCTCCTTGCCCTTCACCCTTGCTTCTTGGAGCACCACAGAAGCCCACAGCTGTGATCTCAGGAGCACATTCAGAGTAATAAAAGTGTGAATTACACCTTGCCATTTGGCATTGTAATCACCACCCACCCACTGTGCTCCCCAGGGTGCAACCTAGAGGGAGGGCAGACCCCACAGGGCGATGCCTGTAGGCCAGTCATGCAGTGGTCCTTACTGCACCATGCAGCTTGTAGTAAGAAACAGCTCCTGCCTCAACCCACCTGCAATCTTCACAGATAATGCTTTTTATTAGTTGCACCCACTTATAGGGGGCAACTGATGATCTTTCCCAAAGCAACGAGGTGTTTCTGCAGCACAGAGAAGCCACCTTCCCTGGTGCAAGGATGGATGTATGCCACACTTGCCACCAAGGTGGGGTTTCATTAGCTCATTTCCCTTCCTGAGGTCCAACTCCTGGACACCATGGCTGCCAGGCTCAGCCAGCCCTGCCACACCCCTCCTGGGGTGCTGGGGTAGGGGTATGAAATGTCGGGGAGCTGCTCCCTGCAGAACTTCTGCAACAAACCAGAAGCATGCTGGCGATGGTGAGATGCAGAGGAAGCAGCCACCACACATCCAACTGCCCGCAACCCCAGAGGTCCAGTGTAAAACCTATTTGGCAACCAGTCCTCATGCAGCTCAGGTGAGTCTGGAGTGGGACACTGCCCTCAGGTTAAGTCTCCTCTGCTTACACACATCTACTCACACAAGGGCCACACAACCAGACAGGGACCAGCCGGATCTATGGGGCCACCAGACCCAAGCAGAGTGAGAGAAGGAGAACAAAGATGAAATAGGATGTGGGCCGCAGCAGTCTGCTATTCCAGCTGAATACTGCAAGGAACAAATGCAAAAGCTGAAGTGACAAGAATTGTGGCATCAAGTACCTTTTAGATGATAACAAAAAAAAAAAAAAGAAGAGCCTAAAAATTGAGCACAAGAGATTCACAGTCCCAGGGGAACATGAGCTCGTATCTAATACCAAGTGATTTTTCTGTTGCACAGTTCATTTTAGGACAATGCTTACCCCTGCAATGCCAGTCCCACAGCCTGAGGCTGCTCCGGATTAGGCACCTGACTGTTCAGGACAAACATTTCTGCTTGTGAATAATTCAGATCCCCTTGCTTATTCAGGTTCATTTGGGCTCTGTTTCTCACTGTTTGAATCTGCTGAGCTTACAGCTAACTGGGCTGTGGATGTACAACCCCTCTCCACAGCCTTTCTCTTTCTGTAAGGGAACCGTCAGTTCCACAGTAACTCCTGCATACTTTAAGCACATACAGCACTTACAGAGCAAGCATTATCCCCACAACATAACTCCCAAAAGCTCAGGCATCCTCTTTGTTGTACATCTTGCTGCAAACCGAGATTGCTTTCTGCCCCGAGATGCACGTTTGACCGTAGCTCCGCGAGAGTGCTACGTGTACAAGTTGCTCTTCGGTGACAGTGGCAAGCATGTCCAGACCTATAGCTCCAGTCTTAAATCAAAACAGACATGGGTATCTGGCACTCATGGACACAGTCATCCAGCATGCACTCACCAGTCAACATGAACATTTTCACTCAACAAGCAAACGTACCAGCTGAGCTGCAAACAGGCACAACTCTGCAAGTGCAAAAAAAACCAACAGCAAAGCCCCAGCAAGTTACATTCTGAATAATGTCAACATCTTGTGACTGTTAGACATAAAGCATTTCACTGCCTGAGCACAGCCTTCTCTCAAAAAGTGTTATTACCACTATTAAGGGAAAGCCATTGTGGCTTAAGCACAGCATATTCTTAATTGTGTTTCAGACACAGAAAAGCTGTACAAACAAGTTACAGAGCTGTTTCACAAAGCAGCAATATCCTACAATGATCCTTTTCAGGCAACGTGCTAACTGTGCAGAGTGGCTGTGCTTGTTTAAGGTACCATCGCCTGCACCCGCATCTCAGCCTGTGATTTTGGAGCCCCTTTTCAGCACCGTGCACGCTAACACACGCGTGTGCACCCTCCTTTCCCCTCCACCACCCCGAGAAACACATTCCTGACTTACCCTTTAGCCAGCCAGCAGCCCCAAACACTGTGAAACCCCCCCACAGAAGAGTTGACAGAGTTTTTACCTTGTTACCCGGCAAGGGCGTTATATAACCGGCACCGTTTCTGCAGGCAGCGAGGATGCACCAGCCACGCTTCCCCGTGCACATCCCTCTCCTTCCCATCCCACACGGACACATCTCCTAACAACAGCCGCACCACGGCGAGCGAGGGAGGGGCAAGGTGGGCTTCGGGGTACTTGTGAAAAGCAACGCTAACAGCATCAAAGAAAGTTCAAAAGGTGCCTGACGTTTATTAAGAGGCATCGCTACTATGAAAGGACGTGGCGCAATGGTATAATGTTCCTTAGCCTGCTGAAAGCAGCTTGGCCTAGATTTTCCTGTACTGTTTGATGTGACCATTCATGCAAACAAGAGTAAAACTTTCTCTTTGCTTTTAATTAAGAAAAAAAGAAAAGCAACACGTACAAAAGACCTTTTTCTCCTGTCATCTGGGTCTTCCGGGCTACTGTCAGATGGAGAATATGCAGGAATCGGCCCCATTGATTAAACTATTATTAGTGGCAAACAAACAGATGTGCTCAGCGATAGACAGGACAAACCCCATGTCCTGTACTTCTGGACTAGATACAGAAAAAAAAGATTATTTTACCAAAGGCTTATTTGGTATTTTAGCAAAGAAAAGTGGAAACATTCTCTAGCACACCGGACAGAAGCGAAGCACACAGCATTTTAATCTGCAGAAATCAAGATAAATAGATAACATTATTGCCTTTGCTCTGTTCCCACATATAAAACCCCCTCCAGCTTTTATGAGACAGGGACCAGGTCCTGTATTTGAAATCTCATCTTAAACAAAACATGGCTTGTAGTCATTCAGGAGGTCCTGGTGTCCATGAATCATTGGCTGACACAGTAGACAGCCCACAAATGCCTAGGGGCTGTAGCTTTAGGACAGACATAAAACTCTTATGTAAGCCATAATCCTCTCAGACTCCTTATTCAGTGATTTTAAGATCTGCACCGTAGGAGCCTGCTGGCATCCCAGTGGCTTTTAATCAATTTGGAAACAGGAAACTCCAGTTGCAGCGCAATCCCCTCGCCGACACCAGTGTTACCTTCAGCACATGGCACTACCTCGCAGGGTTTCAGACCGCAGAGCATTTCTGTATGCTAATATTTTGGTCCTCTGCAGAACTAGCATTGTTGCTTTCTGTGCTGAGTGAATCACCAGGATTAATCTCCTGCAGAGTTCACAAAGGTTAACGATAATCAAGTTAAATTTACACTATATGATCAGAGTTTAATTAGGTACTGTTATACAACTCCTATTAATTACAGTGATAATACCCTTATGAAATGCAGATGGGAGGGTGGGGCTGTGGTCAGAGAGGGCTTGGCTGCTCAGATGATTTCAGGAAAAAGCCACATTAAAATGCTCTGTGTGTACCTTTAGTTACCTGCTTGCCTCAGTGCTCAAGATGAAACAAAAAGCTTAAAAAAAAAATTATAATCCTACCAAATGTAACTCTAGAAGACAAGATTAAAGACCTCCCACATGCTACGCTATCACCTTCTGTTTATACCAAGAAGCAAGAATGCCTTTTAAAATCCCAGTGAGCCAGAATCATGATTAGCTTGCTGTGCTCAAAATCCTACCCAGAAAAGCCCAAAGTGATAGAAGTCATTTATTTTGCAATGAGTTATTAACTCACTTGAAAACAAGGCAGGTCTCCCAGTATTATTAAAGCAAGTTTCTCTTTCCCTCCCCGAGTTTACCCATCCGGATGACCTGTTGGGTCATGGCTGAGCATGAGCTGGCGTCTGCATTTGCTTTGTAGAGACACAACCTCCCCTGGGACACGGACCCCACGTATGCCCAGGTGATCCCTCCTCTCTGTGCTCCTGCAGCACTTGCATTGCTTCAGGAGGACGCCATGAGGAGATGCGGCTGACCTGAACCCCTCGGTGAGCTACTTCTGCTAGAAGCTGGGGTGTCTCTGCCAACAAGGTGCATCAGGAACATCAGATCACAAGTGCAGGAGCAGACTCCAATTTTCAGCACTCGGTAGCAGCTGTGATAGGAGACAGATTGCACTGTGTGACATTTCAAGCCTGAGACTAGGTCTTTGCTTTCAGTAAATCTTGCCTGAGGTATCCTATAGAAAGAGTGAAGCTTGTGCCACGTGGCTTCCATCTAGCATCTGCTACATGTGATGTTGGATGGCTTTAGTGAAACCTGCAAGACACCATGTGTTGGTACTGCTACTCACACGGTAACACCAAAACTCTGGCCTTGCACCATACGGTCAAGATGCAGGTAAAGGTCTTTTCTTCATTAAGTAAAGTAAGCGACACAAAGAGCAAGGCTTGCTGGCAAGAACAGATTCTGTTCTTGAACGCAGACACCTGTATGAGCCTCCTGCATCCAGGTTCCCTCTCCTCTGCAAATCACTTGCTCAGTAAGTGCATCCCAGGAGAAGCCCTGGCACTTTGCCGTTGCTGCCACTGCTGATTATTCAACTAAACACCCAAAAGATAGGAAACGCATTTCCTTCTTCCTGTAGTTTTTTCAGTCTCTTCACCAGACAGCAGCAAACTGAAACACTAGCACACTTCAGCACTCCCACTTCGCACAAAACACATGTAAAAGAAGCAGTATGTTCTGGTATACTGTACAAGATATTAATTACCTGGCCCTGCCAGCTACATAATTATCTTGTTCAGTTTTGGCTAGATACGCTAAACTGGCCCTTTACAAAAATGGCTGGAGGACACAGTCACATGGGATCCAGGAGCAGAGTCCTGTTCGTGAATGCCCTCTAGCTCCCACCCCATCATTACAGACAGCCAAATAGTGCATGAAGGAGTTATTTTGCCCACACGGCAATTCCACAGCAGCCTGCGTGGCCCTGTGCATGTGTACTCAAATCCCCCTCTCTGTCCCTTGATGGACAGCTCTTCTGGGGATACACAGGAACTGTGGCAGGAGAGGGAAATGATGGTTTCTTGACAGTTCCTTGCTCTGTACGCAGACTGAGATGGGCTCCAAGCCCACACATTTTTCTCATGGTTCACAGACATCAGAGGTGTGTATGCTTCTGAAGATCCTCAGTCTCCCCCAGCCCTGGGAGTTCCTAGCCAAGACTATGAAAGGACCCTTGCTTTTCTGGAAGCGTAGGGCTAGCAGAACATCTCAGTTCCCTTGCTGGGATTTTTGCTTGATTTAGACACAAAGGCTGGCTATTCCTCCTCATTCCTACCTTGTGCAGGGGCTGGCTACAAAGCCTAGCTGGGACCACAACTTTCCCCCCAAAGGGACACCTTGAGCACCTCCACATCCTCATCCCAGGACAGGAGTGCTCTGAGAGGAGAGGCACCAGGATTTGGCCAAGGCCTTCAGCCCTTTATCTGCTGTTGTGACACGTTTTGGTCCCTCACTGCTGAGAACGGCACTTGTGACACTAGTGGGAGTGCAGCAAAGCTCCTGCAGCAAGGCTTTGATTTAGGAAGCAGAGCTGCTCAGCCCACTCTGCTCTTGCTGATGTAGTGACCTGGTTTTGTCAAGACTGTTTTTCTCCTTTCGTCTTTGATGTCATTTTGGAAGGCAAGTCATGAGACTTTCGTGGAGGCATTGACTCAAAGTTGGACTAAAACAAAGCCACTCACAATACCATTATAAGTGAATGAGGGTGCAATTTCCCCTTAGAGGATTATTATACTATTTAGGGTTCTAGCACATTTATTTCCATAGTTTAGTAATCACTTTCATGCTTCTCATCGGACTACACTCTAATCCATTTATATTTTAATGTAACAAGTTACAAGGATTAGCAGCTCATAATAAATATGCTCATCCCCTAAAGCATTTAAACAGCCCCTACACTTTGTAAAGAAGGTCTTGCTTAATGAGCAGACATCTACAAATGAATGAGGAAACTAACACCATATTATATGGAAGACCATCAAACTGCAAAATATGCACAGAATAAGTTATTTTTCTGTGAAATTAGATCTTTTTCAGCACACATACTATCTGCATTACAGTACATTTTAAATTACTTTTAGCATAGTCTCTGGAAGTCACAGAGATTGCCTTTTGTATTGGACATTTGTTTACCTTGTGCTCTTAAGTTTGGAAGGATATATTACATTCAGCCCATGCACAGTACTACATCAAACCAACAGATCACTCATGAAATTCAAATTAAGGAAAGCTGTTGATACCAGTTAAGGGGAATCCACCCCCAAAAAACCCCACCTGACTAGCACTTAGGTCAGTTTTAGTGCTGAATTGTCCATGCAACCATGCCCACTGAAGCCAGCTGAAAGGCACTCTGACAGAGAAAGGTAAAAAACTCTCTTAGCCTACTGGCCTGTAGTCAATGACAATGTTTTTCCACTTGCAGTTGTCTTGAGAAGGGATGGAAAAAACTAAATATTACCTGTCAAACTATAGACATTCCTTGCCTATTCATAGAGCTGCCCAACATATTTTTCAGCAGACTTGTATCACCTAAGCCTCTGGTGCTTGCTCTACTTGCGACTGAAATCCTAACTGAGTTTGTACGGCAGGAGCATGAATTACCCTCCAGAGCCTTCAGTCTTTGAACTTCAACACACAGTTCAACTTCCCATTTCTGCCACGGTGGAATCTCTTCTTCCTCCCACATGCTGCATCCGCCCAAAGTGTTTTTCTCCATTGGAAAATGTGAATTTGATGGTCTAGGTAGCTTTTGTTACATATATTTTGATAAAGAAATCA
>VYZV01043925.1:2995-19567 GCA_013401275.1 Pandion haliaetus | reverse complement strand
CAGAGTAGTATTTCCTTCGCTACAGCATTCTGCTTCCACCAGTTTTCACAGATGATCAGCTTCTCTACTGATGTATATTACTAGATGATCCTTGAACTGTGCTGCAAAAATGCAAAATAAGAGGTCATCAGTAATGTGAAACTTATGACAATAAGACATTGTCTGGCTGAAACCAAACTTTTGTATTCAAAGACAAAGTTAAAACAGACCCCAAACAGAACGTATTAACTGGGGAATCCGGATTCTCTGTACTATTTTTTCCAAATAAAAGCAACACTTGCTTGTTTTTTGTAGTTTTTATTCCTTGTTGTGAAGTGTGCATGTAGAACTCACTGGGGAAAAAAAGGTTTTTCTCCCAGCTACCTTTGATAAACGGCATTATGTGGGTTTGCACCTTCTTATCTGAAAGGTCAGCATTAACTCTCCTCTACTGTCTCTGGATATACAGTTTTATGCAAGTCCTCCATTTTACATTGTGTATAATGTCCAATCTTATGGAAAACATGAACTATCTATAAGATGCAGCATATGTTCACAGACAGGAATACAATGAAAACAATAAAAGAGCCATGTAATTTGATTACGTTGCAGTTTACATTTATGCTAAGGCCAAGGAGGAAACTGTGAAGTTGATACCTGCTTAAAAGGACCCAGGAGAACAGGGAAAACTTTGACAGAAGAAATCAGAAGTGTGCAGTCCAGTGAAGAATTAAACTACTGGGAGTAATAATATGGGCTGATGCACTCAATATAGCAGTAATGCCCTCCGAGAAGGGTAGGAAATAATTCAGTTCCTCTAGGCTGCACAGAAGCTAAATACAGTATGACAAGAAATAGTAGCAGTACTCATTATGTCTGATTGCTAATTACCCCTTTGAATGATTCAGTTATGCCTTCTACTAGATAATTAGTTTAGTAATTTATGGCTGCAGCACAAACTAGTATTTTAATTTTCACTGCACAGTTTTCACAACACCTACAGTTCAGATAATATCTCCCTTTTTATTCAATTTCAAATTGCTTTTTTTGATAGCTGATGGTGGGGGAAAAAAAAGCAATTTTTTCAATTTCCTAGCCTAGCTTTAATGTTAAATTTTGTATTTTTATGTAATTTTATTCAAATGTAAACTATATAAGTGTAGAAAACAACTTTACCTGAGCTCTTAACATTGTTTCTTTATAAATTTGGGAACTGATCCTGGAAACGCTTGCACAGGAATATTTGCTGTAGTATTCATTGTCTCTGCTCAGACTGGAACAAAACTACTCCTGTGTATTACTGTTGCCAGGATTAGACCCTTGGGTTAAAGTAAGCTTAGTTTTTGTACTGTTTATGTAGTTGCACAGATATTTCTGCAATCCTCGATTATTTTGCTTACAGGGGGTAACTCTTCTATGTAAGGAAGGTAGAGACTGCAACTGGTGACATTTAGAGTGCTGCTTGTAGTGCATTGGTTGGTGGAATTGAAAAGGTTCAGCAGTTTTCAGAAATAGCTTTATATTTCTTATAAAATCAACTACTTCTTAGTTCACTCAAGCATGAAAGCTAATTCTAAAAGGTATTCAGAGATATATGTTTGGTAATTTGTGAGCTATGTTGTTTTTCTAATAAAGCTACCACATGGTAATTTGGACTGCCAATGGAAGATGCATATCTGAGTACCACTGAGGATCAAGGTCATATTTTAATTATTTTTTAAATTTTTTAAATCTCAGTCTTTCTTTGTTGGTTTAACCAAAATACATTTCTTTTGTCGTTATGTGACTTTGTGTGTGATTCATGTGACTCTTTTCTCCCTTCTTATGAACAGACCCACCTGTGTTTGATTCACACCATCACTTATTATCTGTAGGTTTATTTTGTTCATATTTCAAAAAGCATAATAAAATCTTTCATATAGACAGGAAACAGTCTGATCCTTTTTTTTTTTTTCTTTAAAAAAAACCTCAAATCTTTCTATACTCTTTTTCCCTGTGTCTTTGGAGAGACATATTCTGGTAGCACCTAGGGACTAGTTAAAATGATGCTATCCTGTATGGAGCACTTCATAAAGTAACAGGCAGTTTACCCAAGACACTTTCAATCTAAATAGACTAGATAAGTTTCATTTGCAGGTGTAGAAAGGGCAGCAACTGAGTCACAGTGAAGCTGCGTGACTTGTCCAACTGGGTGTGACACAGCATCAGCAAAGTTTGTTGTGGGTAACACAGCATGTGGAGTAAATGGAGGGAGGAAGCAAACAGCAAACCAAGAGAGCAAAGAAAGTCCACTCAAAACCACATACAGATTTGCATGGCTGAAATCTCTGCTTTTTCAGAGATCTCAGCAATCTTTTGTTGCTGTTGTTCCCTCTCCTGTTGCAGTCACCCTAGATGTAAGTAAACTGCTACTGTTTCACTTCAGCAGACACAGGTTTTCCTGCTTTTCCTCCTGTATATCTCTCTTTTTTTCCAGTGACCATTTTTCTTTCTCTACCAGAGAACCAGATTGAACCAAGCAAGTTTGCTCTTAAATTTGCTATTAATCTCTGAGCTAGCTAAGGAATGGGTATATAGAGAAATGAAAGATGGCTCTGTAGGATGCACCTCTTCCCTTTTCAAAGGGCGCGACAATTTGTATGCTTCTCCCAGTCTCAGAGGAAATCAGCAAAGCTTTTCTTGTCCCCAGTGATCTTATATTTCAAGGGCATTTTGTCATCCTTTGGAGGCAGATTTCAGGGCCAGCTCTCGTCTTTTGCGGAGCAGCTTTCTGCGCAGAGCAATGTTGGTTAAACTTCAGAGGCAATTCAGGAAAGACATCCTTGAACCTGAATGTCCTACTTCTCAAAGAAAGCACTGCTTTTTGAGTTTTCTTCCCACAATGCCCAAGGAGCCAAACACAGGCCCATGGCAGAATCTCAAGCACAGCCACAAAAATCAGGACTGCTTAGTCAACAGCATGTGCCCCGCTGTGCTGTGTCCTGCACCAACCAGCACCTTATCGCTGGATGCAGTCTGCAAGCAGAACAAGGCAGGGATGGTTCGAACATAGCTGCCTCATTTGGGGAAGAGAAGGGACAACAAGAAAGGAAGGAGTTTAGCCAGATCAATGAGACCTGTGCAGTGCTTCTCCATTTCAAGTTCAGAAGGCAAGCCTTGGCAACCTGTCTTTTTAATATGGCTCTAACTAACATTTCTTCAAGTGTGAGGTAAAGCTGGCAAAAACATGTGCCCACACAGGATTTGTCAATGAATTCTTCATTTTTTGTGCACAGAGTGTAGTCTTTGTTGTGTTGGGATACTTGTTCTCTTTAATTTTTTGCTTCTCACCCTTGCTTTACCATAGTCCGTGTGTTCCATTAAGCTATGCTATTCTGTGTCTTGGTTTTTCTTGTTAACCATTGAATCATGAGCAAAAATTGTGGTTATAAACAAATTAATCTTATCTTATCTCAAGCTCTTCTTTATTGTCTGGTCTTTTTTCTGTTGTATGAATCCCTTTCTTCACCTTTAGTATATAATGGGAAAGTTCACTTGCTGTATCACATTTTGATCTCACGAGGTTCAGTGCTTTGTGGGAGGTGAAGAGCTTGGAAGAAGAAAGTAGTGAAACAAGGGGAAATTGGTGCTGAGAAATAGAGTGGTTCATGTTTGTTAATTTCATATAAAAGACCAAATAATTTAAATGGTGACCTTGAGGTAACCTATGCAAATGAAAAACTTAATAGGAAAGGTGCATTGTTCAGCTTTCACATTCACATTTATCAATTGAAGAGGTGCATTAGCAGGCTATGATTTTGTCAGCACAAGACCATTTTTATTGAAAAATGTGTGCAGTTATTGGCTGTTTCCTATTGAGTTTAGCATTTCAGAGTTCACATTCTAAAGAAAGAAGAGGTCTGTACTAAACATTGGATTATGACAAGCCTCTTTGCAGAAGTAATTATGTGATTTTCTTGTTCAGGGACAGCAACTGAGATGCTTGGAATATCAAAGGAAGCATAAAAGTGTGTTCAAAATCATTGCATTACCATTCCTAGCACATTAACACTGTTACTGACAAATCAGTTGGGACTAGCAGGCAAATATTTAGATTATCAAAATGAGTTTTTCCTTATGGGCAGCAGTGCAGATTGTTTGCAGGTACTGTATTACTGAGAAAAATATTTGGCATTATGAGTTTATCAAGCTTGCTTTATTCATGTTATTTTGCTTTCACTGCAATTCGATAACATAATGTCCATGGCTTGTACTTGCAGCAAGCTTCCTGTCCTCTTCCTGATGTTTACCAGCACTGGATCAATGTTCTAAAGGGCAACTTTGACAGCGTTATTTCTGTGAACATCAAGCTCGTGTTTATTATAGAATGAAACTACACCCTTTATAGCCAACAGTCTAACGTCTGAAATATGTATTCTCTGACCCATTTAATAAGTGGTTCCCTACAGACTGAATGTAGTGAGTCTTCTCCATTACCAGTTACACAAAGAAGAGGCTGTTCCCATAAGGCAAGCTGCCTCAGCATCAGCTTGACCTTTCCAACTTTGTTTGGAGCGACAGTTTAAGTTCTTTCTACCTGGCAGAGATTTCCACTTCCAGGGTCATAACAGCCCATCTGTCTGCTCTTTCTGTTAGCTGTTTGCTGCTAGCCATGAATATTACATGAGAATAAATGTATACTCAAGTAGTCCAACTGGAATTTTCCTTGTTGGTGCCACATTGCCAGACGAAAGCACCCAAATAGCTTGTCACAAAAGTACATCCAGTGTACATTTTCTGTGGCAGGGAGGGAGAAGGTAAAGCAACTAGGGCCAGTTCTGTGTTCTGAGGATGCTGTGGGTAAAAGCAGCTTGGGAAACATGATATGGGTAGATTTAGGTTGGATATAAGGAAGAAATTTTTTATGGTGAGGGTGGTGAGACACTGGAACAGGTTGCCCAGAGAAGTTGTGGATGCCACATCATTGGAAGTGTTCAAGGTCAGGTTGGATGGGGCTTTGAGCAACCTGGTCTAGTGGAAGGTGTCCCTGCCCATGGCAGTGGGGGTTGGACTAGATGTTCCTTAAAGGTCCCTTCCAGCCCAAACCATTCTGTGATTCTATGATTCTATATGGATGCTCCTTCCCAGTATCTGTAGCAGCACCATAGAAACCTTTGCTGGGCAGGGAAATTTAGAGCAGCCATAAAAGTAAAGTCAAGCTGGTGTACAGCAAACCTAAGGTGGTAAAATATCAAAATATTTAAAGATGCTTCCATACTCCTGACTCATAGTTAAGGATATTGTTGATTCATTTCTGCAAAAATGTAATAGAAATGTTTTATTCCACAAAAGAAAAACACAGAAACCAGTGAACTGTGATTTCTAGGACTACGGTCCTCATTTTGGGTTATGTCTCTACACTCGGTAACCCTCTTTATTATGATGTTATGATGAGAAAGTGTTTTGTTTTGCTGCTAGCTTAGCTAAAAAACAATGTTCTTGATGTTTGATATTTGGAGAATAATCATTACAATGACTCTTGACTCATAATTCCAGGCCGGATACTACCTCCACTGGAACACTAGCTATATAACCTAGTGGTTAACTTTGTTTTCAGAGGTGCTTCAATGTAATTAGTTAAAAGCAGTGTTTTGCTTTAAACTGAATTGTAGGCTGCTGGCGTGGGATTATTTGGCCTACTGGTCCTTCATCTGATTTGAGTGCACTGCACCTTGATCCACTGGAGGTGGGTGATTTAGATACACAAGCTCTGGCAGTTCTGGACATGCTCCAAAGGCAAAACTTCACAGACAACCACCATACTTCGAATCATAAACTGATTTAGGGGCTGGCGACTCACCATACCAACACATAGGAAGTCAAACACCACTGAAATGGATAACTTTGTGCATATCAGCTTCAATTCCATCATTATGAGGAATAAACTGTAATAATTAGATTAAAGTCACTGTAACTGGAGTAATAACAAGTCTTTGTTTTGTCTGTACTTGTATGGATGCAAGACAGTTATTACTCTGCAAGATATTTCTGTAGCCTACAAGTTAGATGATGGTATGGTTTAGTATGCTGCCCGTGAGGCTCGGTTACAATTTGGATGTGTGATTGACTATGTCTATACTGTTATACTTGCCTTGCATACATCTCTGAGCGTGGGTTTGCCTCATGGTGCCAGTTTTGTGTGAACTCTGGATCATAGCTAGGTTGGTGGAGAAATAAGCACCACCTACCCCTTCATTTAAGCTAAGCACCCTCTTTTCTGTGTGCTCTCAGTGCCTTCTGACAGGGTACTATAGGAGTACTGCATCACATAGGAATTAGTTGTTTTGTAATTTGTCTGCTTATGTTATTCTAGAGTAGACACAAGTAAGACAGCTTTCTCAAGACTGTGATGCTGGGCTAATATAGGCACTGCCTTTCAAGCCAAAGAGAAAACCTTTTTAGAATGTCGGATGGGATTTTTCTACTCCAGTTTTGTACTGAAATTCAAATATCATTTGTAAATCCTGTTTTCTGAGTCACTTGGCTCTGGGCAAGATCCAAAGGGTGGTCCTAAATTGGTGACTGCTTCTAAAGAAAAATGCAAATTAGAAGGGAAAAAAAAGTAGTGTGATACAGAGAGGCTTCAACATTCTGTTGGGTTTTTTTTTTTTGCCATGCTTATAGTAGAAGGTTACATAGTAAGAAAGCAAAGCGGGTGGTTCTAAGTAACCTGTGCTGAATTCCAAATTGTTTTCTTTTTTGGCAGTGGACCAATCAGACAAACATTGCCAGGGATTGTGTAAAGTATCCTAATAAGTCAGCCAGTATACAGAATACCTAGACTGAAAATGTTTTCAGTTATTGTCTTGGGAAAAACCTTTGTATGGATATTCTATTGCCTTTTAGCTGTGGGAACAAAAGCCCTAATTTTATGCCCATCAAAATGCTTGCCATGAACCTTTAGTGCTGAGAAATTTTTTTCACAATCAGAAATTCCACTGAATTTCAATTTCCTCCTGTTGAGTTTAGATGCAAACATTGTAGCGAAAGGTAAACACAGCCAGTAGGGCATTAAAGTGACCCGGGCTGGTCATATGGCAGCTGGAGCAAGAGAGAGAAAGACTGTAATCAGAGAGGAGAGTGTGACCCTCTGTGCTGGCTGACCGGAGCTTGGAAAGACTCTGGGGACCATTGCCATGTGTTTTGCCGTTGACTTGCTGTTGCTTTGTGGATAATAAACAAGCCCTGAGGAGCAGGCTCTCAAAGGATTACAGCTTGGAGCCTTGTGCTACTTCCCTTGCTGTTGTGAGTGCCCACCGGCATGCAGCAGCAGCAGCAGCACCAGAACTGCCTTTGTGGTCCTACTCGGCACATGGAGAGCTTCTCAGCCCAGTGGCTGATCAGGGAGTAGGGAAAACCGATGAGGCTGAACGATCAGGGCCTGAGGAGGTATCAGATCCGAGATAAAGATAAAAGAGAGGTGTAAGAAAAAATGGCAGCGTTCTGTGTAATCCTGCAGAACAGGAAGCTTTAACCTCAGAGGCCTAAGATGCCCACTTACATCTCTTCCAAATTAAATTAATGTATGTGTCCTCTTTGTTCGATTAAATAGTTCTTTTCATGCTCTCTAAAGACTTTTTAGGCATTTGCACTGCCTTTGTTCCATAATACACTGAAAATAGTTGGAAAGTGCTGATAACAGGAAAAGCGTCTGAGATCAGGGCTACCGAGGCATTTTTGGATTCACCATGGGTAATGGAGCCATCCGGCCTTTCATGCTGTCTCAGCAATTCTTGGGAATCAGACAGGTCTGGTTTAGTGAGTGTTTCAGATCGCGTAGAAGGCAATGAAAAGAAACGTGAAATTAATTGATGCTGTTGTTACATCCATAACACAATACACTTTCTGCATATCATGTAACCTCTGAGTGGTAACAGAGATGGTTTTAACATTGATTCAAAAGAATTTATTTTCTAAGCACAACTCTTAAGGGCATTTGTTTTTCAATGTCAATTACTCTAAGAATGTAAAATGGAATGATAATTCCTTTATGTGATGAATATTTCAAACTTGCTTTTGTCCAACCTGCATTATTTTTCATTATATTTTTACTTGTAGCACTATCTCTACAGTATTCATTTAATTTAGATCAGTGAATACAAGTTATTTATGATTTCAAATGAAATCTCTTAGCAAGTCAGTCTGTCAGCAGACCAGTCTTCTGGAAAAATGAAAGGTGCAGTGGAAAGAGAATCTACATTTATCTTTATTACATCTTTATTGCACACAGTTTATAGGCAGTGATATTTGTGTGTGTGTGTGTCTGTGTGTGAGAGAGAGAGAGAAACTACTGTGCAGTGACATTTTGTTAAAAGCATTTTTAAAAGTACAAAAAGGAAGAAATGGTTTGGAAGTTAACTAAACTGGAATTATTTTAAATTACTAAGATTTAGAGTGAATTCAGCTGGAAGCATATTTTGATCTGACATTTGATTTTGGGAATTAGAACTGTTGGTTCCCTCTTCATTTACATTGTGGAAGGGAGCAAAAAAAGAGAGAGCTGGCAAAAAAATAGAAAGTAATGTAAAAAATAAAGAAGGAAAAAGGGCAGTAAAGTCATTTATTTTATTTCATGGTAAAAGTTCTGTAAGCAAGCACTAATATAAAGGAACTGCAATCAGAAGTTATAGATTACCTAGTCTGCAGAACGGGTGCCAGTCACATGAAGCAAACCTGAACAAAAGCTAGGGAGTTCACACTAAATTTAAAATTCTTGTCCTCTGAAGCCCAAGTGGAGGGTGTGCTCCTAGCCACAGTAACACGTAGTACTTCTATTGAGGACTGGGAGCATCTGGGGTACAGGTTTTATACCATGTGCTGTGGATACATCTGTGCTTGGTGTGCTCATACGCCCTGGATGCTCACCTTAACTGTGTCAATGGCTGGAACAGTAAATGGGGTGATTCTCGAAAATGGAGGTCTGTACCAACCCAGTTTTAAGGTTCTCTTTATGCAATAATCGCAGTGCCCATTCTGTCATTTGGGGGGGATTTAATGACCCAGCATGGAACCACTTAAACTGTATTTTATGCAGTAAATGGTTCTCTCGGATTTTCTAATCCAGACAGAAGAAGCCAACCTGCTGAACTATGGATACCGGTGATGCCCTTCACCTGAGCTTGTTGTACTAAGACAAGCAGGGCAAAGCTGGGCCTTTTCTGTTGCCAACTTCAAGTCTAGTGGATTTCCATTCTGAAATATGTTAGAGACTTTCTATTTAATCATCAGCAAATTAATTTAAAGTTTGAAGACTCCTGTGAATGGAGATTTTTTTCATTTGATCTGATTGATAGTGTCTCTGCCATCCAATTTCCATTGGCGTAAGGTTCTGATACAGGACTGAGGATTACTCTGGGTCTGTGACTGGATTTTAAATGGTAATATCTCTCTACAGCCTTCAGGCAAGGAGTTTCAATGGCTACTTCTTTCCGCTAGTGTCCAATTAGCAATGCAAAGTACAACGGTGGAATCTGTGCCCAGGACAGTTTTTACATGTTTTGTTCTTTCATTCACACATTAAAAGAAAATGCTGTCCCCTTCAGAGGTGACATACAGAAGATGGATTCACTTAGCAAATGTCTGTCTCTCTACAAGAACACAGAATTTTGCCTGTGTAGGTGCATTTAATCTTATGCATCTTTTATTTCTGAAGTTCCCAAAAGAGTGGAGTTTAATTTCTGCAAATGTATTCCCAAAGCAAAGACATGAAGACAGTTTTCATATTACAAAAATCTGCAGACTTGTAGTCATCTCAAAATATTGATATAAAAGTATCTGAAAAATGTAGGCACAACATTATTTGTAGCACGGCTCTACTTTGGACATTGATTACTGCACATTAACTGTCAGTTTCTAAGCCAATAATGATGGGATGTTTACAATGTAAACTTAAACAAGCCAGTCTGGAATTTAACTAATGGCTTTAAGATGAACACTGTATAAAAACAGATACATGGAATACAATGTTAACTGATAATTTCTAGTGGAGTTATAGGTGGTGTTTGAGAGGTGTTCACCTACATCACCTCTCCCCATAGGAGAACTTTAAGTTCTAGATCTTCTAATTCTGTGGTTTTGTCTTAATTTAATGCAGAATTTCAGGCAGAATTTGCCCTGCTTATTGCTTTTGGATACAATTCTTTGGACACTAAATCAAAAGTATTTCAGATTTTGTCAAAGGCATTTTCAATTAATACTTCTAACATTGCCAGATTTTCAAATTTTCTAATATACCTTCTGATTGATTTTTGTATGCATTTATACATATATATATAAAAAACCACAAGCGTGCACACACACACACATGACTTACTGCATTAAAGATTCACTAGAATTTAACCTTCCATTTAAAACAAGCCAACAGGAAAATAAAAACACAAGTAATTTCATTCTACATACAGGAAAACCAACCTTGAACACATGACCTTGTGACCCAATATAGAAAGTAAACAAAATAAATATATTCTAAAATAGTCCTGGAGCCTTTAAGACAATTTATCATTTCTGTGGATTGACTTCTTATTTTTTTAGTATTTTGTGGTGACTTTGCTATTTTAACTGTATCATATTGAGACAGAATTCTGGAGGAAATGGTTAAAGGTCTGGATTAGTCTTTTTAAAGATTACTGTTACTTCCAGTTAAAACAAAGATTTATTTGAAGTTCATTTTTAAATATACATTAAATTAGTAGCAAATGTATGTATTTACGTTAGTAGTGAAACAGAACATTTTCCTCCACTGTCGTATCGAAGTAAACTTGTTCTGGAGAGTTTGAAGATTGCCTCCTGGTTAATACTGCATACCAGTTGCAGTGATAGCCCTACTAATCTAGTACTTTGTCCGTCACTGAGGTTGGGCAACATGTCATCCTCCTGCCTATGCAGGTCCATTGCACAAAATGTCAGCCTGGGACTTGGGTTGTATCTTGTTCCGTTCAAGTTTATAACCGGCTGAGCCTTCCTGAGTGGAGTAAATTTCTTTATATCCCATTTCTTCTTAGCAGGACCTGTTTAGGGGGGATCAACTTTACCAAAATGGAAAGTAAAATATATAAAATATTAACTCCAATTCACAACTGCAATTTTCTCACTGTTTTCTTTTCTCTAGAGATTGATATGATGGTAATGAGTAATCTTAAAAATAAAATGTATCAGTTTTATTCTTTTTTTACAGGACTTTCCTTTTTTTATTCTAATTAACCCTTCTCTAAGGCATCTAACTTGTCAAAAGGTATGAACATAGACAATCAATAACAGTCTTTCAAATAGGTCCTACCATAGGTTATGGGAATTCCAGAGATATAGATATGTAACCATTTTTCTCCCTTTCTTACACTGGAAAAAGAATTTATTCTGCTGACTGCATGTGTAGACATTGTTTTTAATGAATTAAAGAAAAATTATGTCCAGTGCACTCAACTCTGTACCCTTAATTAACAAATGAGCATGGATTGTCTTTGCTCTAAATAGATTATGAAAAACTCCATTTGAAAGTAAAGCTTTTAATACCAATTGCACGATTTTTATTTTCAAATTAATTTCATGGTTTATTCATACAGATTATACATTTCTACTTTGAATGGCTAAATCTCTCTCTCTTTTCTGGTTTTGGGCCAAACAAACCCAAATATCTTGAAATACAAGTTCAAATAATCCACATTTATTACTTACATGTATCAAAGATATAGAACCATCCTACAATTTATACTGCATAGGCTTAAAAATAATCGTGTTCTTATCTGCTGGGAGGTCTTCTTTTATGGAATTCGACAATCATGAAATCAGCTGATACCTGTAAACCTGATAGCTATATCTGAGAAGATGATACCACTCTATAAATGGACAGGCCATCTTTTATATGGAAGAGAAACTAACAGTCAAATATCTGTTAAACACAGGTTGCAAAAAACTTTGTTGGTTAGAGTATTTCAGTGCATGTGTGTATATATATATAACCAAATGTATATATTTAACATATATATTTAGTGTGTATATATATATATATATATAACCAAACTTTGTTGTTGATAGTTTTTTAGTTGCAGTAATTCAAGAAAGCTTCTTTGGAAAAGACCTTTGGAAAAGTTTAATATTTTAGCATGGCAGCTCTATAGATTTCATAATACCAGGACTCCACAATTAAATGCAAATAAAACCTCTCTCATGTGTTTATGGAAATAGGACTGCATGCCTGTGTCTACCCACCTGGTCTGGTGACCCAGATGAAGCTCCACTATTTAGCTGCAGTTGAGGGGGAGCAAGGTGTTAGAAAGGCAAAATGCTTTTCCTTCTCTGCCACATGTTCATGGTTCTCTCTTCTTGAGAGCTTTTCTGTGATTCCTCTAAGCATTTCAAGTAAATAAACTGGCAGTTTTCTGGTTCACCCCATGGGACTGCCATTATCATAGAATCATTTAGGTTGGAAAAGACCTTTAAGATCATTGAGTCCAACCATCAACCATGCCCACTAAACCATGTCTTGAAGTGCCTATTATTCTTATGTTCAAAGAAAGGCATTTTCCTTCTGAGTTTGCTTGTCCTCAGGGACAATCTGAGTTATCCCATATTGGTTTTGATTCTTTTCCAGACATGTTTTGAGTGTGTGCATCAACATGTGGCCACTTTGGAAGCCATTTCTATGTCCAGGCTAATGACAAGGGTAATACTGCTCTGACGGAAGGTCGCTGACAGGGCTGTCTAGGGTACTGAGCAATGTCTCATGGCTCGCTGGTGCTCCCCACTTCTGTCAAACATGCAGAGCTCAATGGGAACCTGGTCCATGGTTCAGAATCAAGAACTGCTGTGGCCATGCAATAAATGTGAGCATGGCTAGAGAAAAAATCCATCAAAAAATGACTTTTCATCCCCCTTTTTGAAAGAGTAGTTAAACTCCCTGTTTTCTTGATGTGTTTGTACTGTTACATTTTGAAGTGTGATGGTGGTTCTGGAGTATTCCATATGATTCTTGCAGACAATAATCCTAAATAGAAGGAAGAATGTATAGTAAAGCTTGCTGAAGATGAACTATGCATCTCAGAAACCTCGGGGCCTTTACAGGGATCAGTGCTGCTGAGATATCATCATGCCAGCTACCAGAGAGATTGTGAAAAAGGCAGTGAAAAAGCAAATATTTTTCATATGGTAAGAAAAATCTCTTAGTCCTACCAATAGATGAAAAGAGATAAAGATAACCTTCCAGTTCCAACGTGTTCATTTTATAAGTGAAGAAGAGTTATCAATTGAAGAAAGCTTTGGATTTTAAAAAATGAGGTAGCTGACAGATATGTAAAGTTAGTTGATTTTGTTTGCTTTGAATTTCAAAATCAGCTTTCATAACAGTTGCCACATGTAAAGTCAAGTTAATACTATATGCCCCCAAGACAAGAGTGCTGCAAAATCTCTGTCCTACCACTGGAGATAAGTATCAGCGGAACTGGATAGGTAGTTATTCCAAGATAAGGGACACAGGTGATGATCTGATGTATTTATTTCAGATGACTGTAGAAGGTTTTTCCTTTTCCTGTGTGTGTATATGGTGGTGCTTGAAACTCTACTGTTTTAGGGTCAGTATTTTTGCAACTTTAAAAAAAAAAGGAAAAAGAAAAAAGCTGTTCAGAGGTTTAATTCCCTTCCCTGAAATTATAAATATTCTAAATAAGAACATGTATTTTTGGGTGAGGAGTGTGAAGAGGGGAGTGTTGAGCTAGCAAGAGAGATTAAAGGGGAAAAAAAAAGAAATGAAAAACAAGATGGAAAAGTATTTCTTTCTCCACAGGCTGTTAGAGAAGCAGAGAGTGATGGAGTGGGTGTTCAAGAAAAGCATCAAATTGGCAGAATAGAAGCTAATCAGGCAGGAAGGAGAAGATTATGGATGATTAGGGACCTAGGGAAAAGCTGCTTATGCTGCTGGAGAAGGGGGCTAGAGAGCAGATGCGGCCTATAAATGGCCACTTCTTTAACCCTCCTATTTGACACAAAACAGCAAGACTGTAGGTGCACTGGATAGGAGAGCAAGTCACGATGGTGTGAGCGTGAAACGGCTGTGGGAGGGAAAGGAGCCAAATGCTGCTGGAAGGAGCGGAGGTGTGGGATGCTCCAGGCCTGCGTGGAGTTGGGAGCAGTTGAGTAGCAGCTTTGGCCGAGCTGCCTGTCTCGCCTGTGGCAAAGTTGTGCAAAAGCAGCCTAGTGACAGTTTCTCTCTCTCAGAGGCAGGAAATACAGAGGAGGTTGCAAATCTGGGAGGGAGATTCCTCCCTGTCCCACCTACTCTGCCAGCAGTGGATGTAGCAAACCAGACTCCGCATCTTGCACCATACTTTTCTGCCTTGCTGCATCTTCAGCTTCTTTTCTTTTCCACGACAGCAGCAGCAGGGTCTGTCTCTGAGGCAGCAAAATTCAGCATTGCCTTGATCTGGGTCTTGCAGAATGAAAGGATGTGGTGGTGGGGAACAGATTTGGTGCTAGATATAGAATGGGAAAGGGTTGAAAAGCGAGCTGTAAATGTGGAGACAGAGCCATTGTCAAATGAGCAATAGCCCTACTTTGGGACTGAGAAGAAGTGGGGGAACTTCAAGGGGAACATTTTCACTCTCCTAGGCTAAATATTCCACTCTTTTCCTTAAATCTATCAAATGCAAGTTTGACTGCACTGTTCGCTTTGAAAGCTCAGAAAGAAATTGATAAACATATTTTACTAGTCCTTTTATGATTATATATCACCTCCAGGAGTTACATGTATGGTTTCTAGTTTGTGTGTGGTGTAACCTCAGTTATAGGTTGCTTGTCACAAAGGAATAGAAATTATTAACAATTATGACATACTGACATCTGTTTCTTAAACAGATAAATGAAGTGTGTTAATTTAATAATTAATCTTTTTGCTGTCTCACACCTTTTAAAAAACATCCCCTTGTGTCTTCATTGTAAGCAAGGCTAATTTTCTGCTGAAAAACCTGCTTTTTGGCCGTTAGTATTCTTCTTCCTCCTTTCTCAACAAAATCAACGTAGGCTTAAAGATTTCAATGGAACTTTAGTTAGTTTTTAAGCCTTGCTTATTACAGCTTTAGATTAAGTTGAAAGTAGCAGCAAGAGCACATCTGTTGTGAGTGGGCACAAGTGAAAGTAGTCATTCAACACTTAGCTATCAGCAAAAGAAATAAGGCATGAGGTAAAGTCAAAATTTTTCTGTAGTTCACAATTCTGTTGTGAAATCAAATGTTTGTCTTTTTCTGAAATTATATGCTGCTTGTCTGCCTAGTTAATGTAACTTACGTTCCTGACACACTCCTCATTTTTTCCCAGTAACTCTTCAAATTGTCATTTCCTTTGATCTTTTTTATGGTATATCAGCAATATTACAACGAATCACAGTTCTCCCCAATCATCTCACCTTTGGCTTGTGTTCAATAGCCTGCTTTTCCAAGTCTGAAAGTTATTTCATGTTCTTTTTCTTTGCTTCTAATTCAACACACATTGTGTATAATTGCAGGGTAGAGTGATGATTACTCTCCAAAGAATTACAATCAAACTTGGCTTGTTAGTGTATAAAGCTCTGGCTGTTAATCACAATCATTTAAGCAGTATCTAACCCTCACTAAAACACAGATGGCATGTTGTTAGCATTTCAAGCCACCCAACTCAGACATTGTTGATGTATCCCAGAGAGGACTTTGTTATGCTTTTCAATACTGCTTCTCTTCTGTAACGCTGAACAGTATCTGCTGGGTTTGATACCCTCTCAGACACTTAGGATGAACACATGAATACTGTACAGCTGTAGCAGCTCATGCAAATACAAATGCATAATTTTTTTCCACTGAAAATGAAGAATTTAACTGTACAACCCAGAATGAATACAAAAATGAAGTCTATGAAAGAAAAAAAACAATATAAACAGGAAGTTGTCTTGATCAAAACTAGTAAGTAAATTGAAGTATGTGTATATTTGACTTAAGAAAACATTGGCAAGCTTGATCAGTAATGGTAATTTGAAAAGGTCCCATGTTCTCTGGCTGAGAGTCCTAAGATCTGGTGATTTTCAACAAGCCATAAAATAAATAGATAACTATTTTTTAAGTGCTACTGGCCTAAATAAAAACTCAAATACTCTATATCAAAGAGTAGAACAAATCATACCATCAGTGCCAAGCCCCTAAGCAAGGATTTTTAATAAGAATGATGAAATGCTTGATATAATATGACAATCCACTTCATAAAATCCTGTATTTCTTCAAAAACATGTGTTTTGCAAAGGTTTAAAATGACTACATGCAGAAAAATTGAATTCTTACACTGTAGAAAAGGATTCTCTAAAAGGCCAGGAAATAGTGATGTGACCAAAAGACAGAAGACAAAGATTCTTGCTACTGCACAAACTCAGGACATGTTTGTCTGTCACCCTGTCTCCTTTCAGAACTTCTCTATCAGTAAAATAAAGATTAAAAATACCTTATTCAGAGATACCTTTGGGAATTGAGTTGCAGTATTGAAAAAAATCTATTGTTTTAGATAAACTCTGGGGAATAGACAAAAAAGGGTCTCAAATGAAGAACTTAG